>JAOTBA010000003.1:23776355-23787050 GCA_025629845.1 Erythroxylum squamatum | reverse complement strand
TTGACTTTTGTAAAATGGACCGATCGGCCCACGAGTCTTTTTGACGGAGTCCGGGCCCAATATGGCCGACCCGACCAATTTCTATCTAGAAACCTTCTCATATCTAACATTAGAAGCCACGCTTTAAACGCAACTAGATCATTATGCTTCTGCTTCACACTGACTCCTAAACCCACACAAAGCCAAATAGTACATACCAACTAAGTAGAAATAATAATAAAATACATGTAAATATACACCCTTTTATTCTATATATTGTAAATATCCATAATTATGCTTGTATTGCACAATCAATTTCTCACTAGAATACGTTCCACAAAAAGTCATGATGAATAAAATGATACATACCCCATTTTAATGTTGACTAATAGGTCTCGATAAGCCAATACACTACATACGTTACATTAAGCCACACAAGCCCCATAAGGTCCTTACAACACATCCTAACATACATAAAAAAAAAATCACATATTACACCATTTACACATAGGAATTGACATCATGAGATACAGTCACACACAACATCCAAGTCATTAATGGTATCTCCTCAACACTTGAAAATACACTTGTATGCATATTAATAATAAGGTCCCTCGCACCTTAGAAATAAGCCATTAATGTTGCAATTTTGGAGGCCTAGTCTCACCATTAATAGGAACAACTTCAGATCTTTACCTATAAGGGTACAATTCCATAGTATTCCTTAGGAATATTAGAGCAAACTTGGATTAAGACACTTGGCTAGTGCTTTTGGCAAACCAATAAGTTTGGACCATAATACTATTTGAGTGAGTAGAATAGGCTATGCCAAAGTATATGTAGAAATGGATGTGAAGAAAGATCAACCAGAAGTGGTTAAAGTCATTAGACTCTTGGAGGAAGGAGGAATGGTGGAGCAAGATGTCAAAGTCACTTACTTATGGAAACTAGAAAAAAAATGAAAGAAAACCAAGAATGGAAGCTAACAGGAAGAACTTTCAAAATAGGAGAATATGTCGAGCTCATGGGGAGGAAAGAATTGAGGAACCTTAGAAGGGGATCCAAGCTAAAAACATCCAAGATGGAGTAGATAAGGAGGATGAAGAGGACAAATCAGAGACATAGGACTCTCCACAAGTAAAGGAAGGTGACAAGTAGAAATTATAACATATTTTACACCCTTATTTGATATTGTTTTAAATCATTTATTTATGACATTTGGAAGAAAATTGTTGTACTTTATTATTGATAACTCAAGTCGCTTAGTCCATTTTATATTTCAAAAATGAGTTTAAATTATATTGAATATTTTCTTGTAGGCTTGGTGGACTAACATAAGAAAAGTTGGGAAGATTTCAATCCAAAAGAAGAAAATAAAGAAGCAGTCAAGAGACAGAAAATAGCACAACAGTAGAAAAAAAGCAAGACCAAAATGCAAGCAGCTAAAGGACAAAACATAGGAAGCTAAGAAGAGCCATAAAACGCAACAAGTCAAGGAGAAAATGCACTGCAGTTTGGGAAAAGAAGAAAATGCAGAAGGTAAAATACAAGCAAAAACAACATGCATTAGTTAGAGGAAAATGACAACCTAGAAGCAAAAAGCCAGTGAACAGGGAAAAATGATAGCACTGGACAGAAAAAAAAACACACACACCAGAAGCTAGGGAAGTAGCATCCAAAATGCAAGGGAGTAGAAGAATAAAACACCGCAACAAAAATAAACAAAAAATGCAATGCTGAGGATAAAACACCAAAATTAAACGTAACAAAAATAGCAGGAGTAGAACATGAAAAAGCAATAGATATCCCAATAGAACCCAACATATACAACCAAGAGACTATTTGGAAATCTATTCAAAATGGAAGGGATAAGCTAAAGCCTAACATAGATCCACAGCGTGCAAGTATAGAAGATTTTTTGGAGGCTATAAAAATGGTAGAACAGTAGAGAAGAACAAGAAAGTAGTCACGCGAGAAGAGAGTTCTCCGAAAGGTTCTATCTTCCAAGGTGGGTTGAAGCCAGGAATAATCGCAAGGAATGTCGAGAGTGTTTGGAGAACCATATGCACATTAGAATCGAGCTGGTTCGTTACTAGTGGAGGAGAAATCACTGACCTTTTACAACTAGTCTGAGGTCTGTGAAGGTAAAAATATTCAATGAGTTTTCCAAAAATCCTTACTTTCCTTGTTTCTGATTTTTCGATGCTTAACATGATTAATTGTTGAATTTTATTTTAGACATATTGTTTTGATTATTTGGGATAGTATTTTTGATTTAATTCAATTGATTACAGAGTGAATTTAATGTTTATGGAATTGCTGGAATTTGACGTCAAATTTTAGTTGTTGATTGTGTTTCTTTATGTTTATGTGTTGAGCTGGTTCAATTTCTAAAAGCGAAAAGAAACGTGTAGAAACTAGCTAGTTAGTTTTCTACAATTAATTTGTTAAATGTCTTGGATTATCTCAATTATGTCGAAATTACATGACTAAATTAAAATTTAAAATTTGCTTGTTCACTTGTAAATATTAAGTTAGATTTATGTTTTATTTCTTTAATTTTTAGATTTAATTTGATTTGTTCTAAGCACCAAAAAGATCGAAATCCCCCATCTTTTTATTTACTTATTAGTTTAGTGTTATTCATAGGTTTTTGTAATTGTAATTATTTTAGTTTTTGAATTTTTTCTAATTAATGAGGTTAATTTTGTATATGAATATAATTGGATGAGATCTTTATATGTGCTTCATTATGTGTGTTTAATCTTTTCTCAATTTGAAAAATAGTATAATTTATTGTATTGTACTCAAAATAACCATGTATTATAAAATTGGATATTTGTGTTCTAAGATGTATTGTAAGTTTATTTTCATAAGCTTTGATGTTGTATCTTAATTACGAATTATTACAATGTAATTGTTTCTTTTAAAAGTATTAAAATTAATAAACTAATTTAGTACTTTTACTTTTCTTGTGGGATTGACTCTTATTTGAGGAGTGGTAGGAAGCTTGAGGACCCTAAAAAAATTACTCAAGGGATGGCTAATGAAGAAGACATTGAGAGGGAGCTCGAAGAAGAAAGGGATATGCCATCAAGCTAAAAGGTAAATGCTGAATTCCTAATTGTTGAAAAGACTAATCCTCGACTTTTTCCTAGTAGGCTAGCAAAGTTAAATATGAAGGGTAAGGATAAAGAGATCTGGGAGACCTTTCGGAAGGTTGACTGTTAAAAGTGATTACGCAAGTGCCAAGGTATGCAAAATTTGTTAAGGAATTGTGTACAAACAAGAAAAAGTTAAGAGGTAATGAAATGATTAGGATGAGTGAAATTGTTTCTGCAATTTTCAAAAAGAAAATACCTCATAAGTGTAAAGACCCATACATGTTTACTATTCCTTGCAAAATTGGTAATACTAAGATTAAACAAGCCATGCTAGATTTAGGAGCATTGATTAATGTTATGCCTCGTTCTATGTATGCCTCTTTAAATTTAAGGCCATTAAAAGAAACTAGTGTTGCTATACAATTGGTTGTTTGTTCTAACGCTTACCTAGATGGGGTGATTAAGGATGTGCTTGTGCAGGTAAATGAGCTAATATTTCCATTGAATGATGAAACTTTCCATAACCCAATACCTATCTTATTAGGGAGTCCATTTCTCAATACGACTCAAACTAAGATAGATGTTTGTGAGGGTACTCTTATGTGGAATTCAACGAGAAAGTTACTCATTTCAATATTTTTGATGTCAATAAGCACTCCTATAATGACCACTCTATTTTTGCAATTAATGTGATTGACCTTTTAGTGCGGGAAGATTGTAAACAGAAACATACAAATAAACAAGAAGTAATTTCCACAAAAAAGAAGACCAAAACTTTTGATGTCTTGCCAAAAAGCTTTATCATTGGTCAGAAGTGCTTCTTTATTGCGCTAAATATAAATTGTTTCCGCATATATGTCATCCATATTGGGTCGATCCTTTTGTGATAACTAATTCTTCCTTATGGTGCAGTAGAGATCAAAAGTTTAAAAACAAGGAAGACATTGGTAATAAGTGGTCATCAACTCAAGTTTTGTTCGGATGAAGGTCAAGTGGAAAAGAACAAAGTTGTGATTCCTGGAGATCAAAATTTTGTCACTTGATGAGAGCAACATGTAGTTGAGCCAACGATGATAAACAAAGGTGTTGTTTAGGAGGCAACCCAAAGGCAGTTAAATTTCTGTTTATTTACATTTTCACATTTGCTATTTTTGTTAAATGCTCCATTTCTTGCATTATAAGTTTTAAGTGTGGGGGTGGGGATCTTAGTTTGATTGTATTTTTTATGCATGTTTTTTAGCTTAATTGTTGCTTATGTGTCTTCTTATGTGGTTTTCAAAATTAAACAAATAAAATAAAAAAATTTCTCCTTTTCTATTGCTTTGAAGACTATAGAGTTATAGTTAGAGTATAAATTGACTAGAAAAATCTATGGCAACTTTAACATGTACTTTTTCTTTTGTGATTGGTCAATATGCATTATCTTTATAATAGTAGTAACTAGTGGTAGACAAAAGCCAGTGAGATTTTGAGCCTTATTAGACTAACACGTCTATATAAGTCTCATTGTCTTTATGTTATGCATGACCTTCATGAAAAGTATTTATTGACTTTGATTTCCTATTCAAGACTAAATTTTGATCACATGCATTAACATGAAAATGATGAGGCATTATTTGTTTTTACAAGCTACATTAGCCAAATAGCCTACCAGTTGATATGAATTTTCCTTTGTTAAACCCCTTTGAGCTTTATTAACATTTCTTTTTATACTAACCACATTATATGCTTTTAAACTCAAACAAATGTCCTACCCAAGCCTTAAAGCTAGTGGAGCATTTGTTGATTGTTAATGAGTGTGGATATACAAGAGTATAAGTGTGGGGGTATGCATATATATGGGATGGTTATAATTAATGAGATGATATTTTATGTCATTTCAATGAAATTCCCATGTTAATGTTGTTTCCTTCAAATTTTTATTAAAAAAAGAGAGAGATAAAAAAGAGAAAAAGAAAAAGAAAAAAGAAAAGAAAAGAATGTGTGAGTTTGAATAAAATTATCAAGGAGGAAATGCAGATGGTTTGCGAAATATTTATAATTAGTCTTTCCTCCTAAAGTTGTATTGAATGGGTGGTTTGGATATGTGTATATGAGGTAAATGTTGTTTTAGATAGAACACTCTTTGTGTTATGCTTAATGTGGTTTATGATGTGAGAGCTGAATTTGAGCTGTGAAATATAATTGTTGCATTCATCATAGCTAATGGTACTCAGTTTTGAATGAATGTTAGCGTGTGCACTTGATGTTTCATTGAGTGTTACTTTTGCTTCACTAGCTTGATGAATTTTATGCTAAACTACCCAAAATACATCTCACCTTACCTTTGCCCACATTACAACCTGAGAAAAGTCCTTTGATTTTTGATTATGCATGTGACTTTTAGTGGTGGAGAAATGAAATGATATGCAAAGTTGTGGAATGTTATAATCATGAATGGTGTTTGAGTATACTTATGGATTTCTCTGATTTAAACACATTTTACCCAAGTTTACCATTAGATTGCTCAGTTTCTGAAGGTAATGATTGTTGATTGATCATGAGTAAAAGTGTTGAATGTTGAGTTCTTGCCATGGTTTTTGAAAATCATTCATCTTTACTTATGATTATCTGTTCTTAGGAAATACGAAAAATGAGTCAGAGTTTTGGTTTGTGACTTTGATTTTGATGATTTGCCCAAGGACGATCAAAAGCTAAGTATGGGGGGAACTTGATATAAGCTTAATTGTTGATACATTTAATCCATTATACTTAATGGTTAATGCCTCAAAATGCTTAAGATACTCACTTTAGTTTATGTTTGATTTTAGGTACAATTTGAAAGCATAATAACTAAAGTGAGCCAAAAGCATTCTTGTTGAGCCATCTTCTCGAGATTCATATTCAATTGTCTTCATAGAGCAAGAAGAAGAAGAAGATTAAAAGAAAGAAAAAAAATGAATAAAGAACAAGGTTGGAGACTCACAGTCATACAATTAAATTTGAGTATTAACTTATGACTGTGACTTGTTTTGCATGTGCAAAGGTTTCTCACGGCCACTCACAACCGTGAGACATCATTCACCCCTATTAGTTTCATGGCACCTGTCCCATTTTAACCTAGCTTTTTACTACATAAGGCAAGATGTTATGTGACAGCGAGCAGAATAATCTGGACATTAGTGGACAGACGTGATTCGTCACCATTTTCTCTTCAGTTTTAACAAGAATAGAGGCTACAGAGGCTAATTCTTGGAGATTAATAGAGTGGAAGGCTAACATCCCAACACTAGATCGAAGGTAAAATTGACGCCTAGGAGGCACGGTTAAGCTTATCTTATCTTTGTTTAATGTTGGATCTCTCTCTCTAAATTGTTTACGTTATCTTTTGTTTAATTGATTTGGGTATTAATGTATGGATAGTCGTTATCGTTAGATTGTTTATATTGTGAAGACATTGCTAGAATCGTTAATACAATCCCTAATTGTTGTATTTGGATTCGTATATAGGAACTAATGGATTTTAATCATTAAGGATAACGTAGCCTAAGTTAAATAGCCCGAGCTTATGTGGTTGTTGCTTAGATTGGTCCATTTTTCATTTTGTAATGTGACTGCCTAATTAAATCTAGAGATCGTATCCTAGGTTATTCATTAGTTAGGTTTAATTAGCGAGTGTCTATTAATTAAACATGGCTTAATGGAAAATCAAGATTAGCAGAGCGTATTGTTAGTCCACAATCAATAGTTCTAGGAGAGGTGTGAAAGCATTATAACAATGAAAGATGTTTAATTGTGTATAGGTTGAGATTGATCCGAGAACCGCGTTTCACACACATTCATCAATTTTATCATTTTCGATTGATTGCTATAATTTGTTTTCACTAGTTTAATTTTACTTTATTTTCTCAATTTCATTAAACCCAAAACCCCTTTTTTATTTCCTTTGCATCAATTATTTTAATTACGAGAATTAACTGAACATTCCCCATGGATATGATCTTAACTCACCATATCTACAAGTTTTTAGTGTGCAGAGTTAGGTAAATTTTTCAATGCACTTGACACGCACTGTCACTTTGTTCCATCTTTTATTTAAAAAATAGGATTAAATTATATTGAATATTTTCTTGTAGGCTTGGTGGACTAAAAGAAGAAAACCTGGGAAGTTCAATCCAAAAGAAGAAAACAAGGAAGCAGCCAAGAGATACAAAACGGTACAGTAGTAGAAAAGAAGCAAGACCAAAATGTAAGTGGCTAAAGGAGAAACGTAGGAAGCCAATGAGAAAACGCACAACAGTCTCGGAAAAGAAGAAAATGCAATAGGTAAAACGAAAGCAAGAGCACCATGCATCAACTAGAGGAAAATGACAACGTAGAAGCCAAACACTAATGAACAAAGAAAAAAGACAATACCAGACATAAACAGAAAAAAACAAGCTAAAAGCTAGGGAAATAGCATCCAAAACGTAGGGGAGCAAAGAAGAAAACACAGTAACAAAAAAAAACAAAAAATGCAACGCAGAGGATAAAACACCAAAATTAAATGCAACATAAATAGTAGGAGTAAAACACAAAAAAGCTGCAGAAATTCCAACAGAACCCGACATATACAACTTAAAATCCATTTGAAAATTTGTTCAAAATGGAAGGGATAAGCTGAAGCCTATCACAGATCCATAACGTGCAGGTATAGGAGATTTTTTAGAGGCTATAAAAATGGCAGAATAGTAGAGAAGAAAACAAGCAAGTAGTCATGCGAGAAAAAAGTTCTCCAAAAGGTTCTTTCTTCCAAGGTGGGTTGAAGACAAAAATCATCGCAAGGAGCGTTAGGAGTGTTTGGAGAACCATACGCACACTATAATTGAGTTAGTTCGTTAATAGTAGAGGAAAAATCACAGACCTTTTATGGCTAGTCCGAGGTCTGTCAAGGCAAAAAAATTCAATGAATTTTTTGAAAACCCTTACTTTCCTTGTTTTTGATTTTTCGATGCTTAATTTATGATTAATTGTTGAATTTTATTTTAGACATGTTGTTTTGATTATTTGGGATAATATTCTTAATTTAATTCAATTGATTATAGAGTAAATTTAACGTTTATGGAATTGATGGAATTTGACGTCAAATTTCAGTTGTTGATTGTCTTTCTTTATGATTGACATGTTGAGCTGGTTCAATTTTTAAGAGCGAAAAGAAACGAGTAGAAAATAGCTGGTTGGTTTTCCACAATTAATTTGTTAAATGTCTTAGATTATCTCAATTATGTCAAAATTACACGACTAAATTAAATTTTAAAATTTGCTTGTTCACTTGTAAATATTAAGTTAGATTTATTTTTTATTTTTTAATTTCTAGATTTAATTTGATTCGTTCTAAAACCACCAAAAAATCAAAACCCTCATCTTTTTATTTACTTATTAGTTTAGCGTAATTCATAGGTTTATGTAATTGTAATTATTTTAGTTTTTTATTTTTTTTAATTAATGAGGTTATTTTATATGTGAATATAATTGGATGAAATCTTTATATGTGCTTTATTATGTATGTTTAATCTTTCCTCAGTTTTAAAATTAGTATAACTTATTGTATTGTACTCAAAATAACCATGTATTATAAAATTGGATTTTATTTTTGTTCTAAGATGTATTGTAAGTTTATTTTCTTAAGATTTGATGTTGTAACTTAATTATAAAATTATTAGGATGTAATTGTTTCTTTTAAAAGTATTAAAATTAATAAACTAATTTAGTAAATTAACTTTTCTCTTGAGATTGACTCTTATTTGCTATATACAACGTTGTTTAATAAATTGAATGTAAATAAGGATTTAATTTTGTATGCCTAACGACACAAATCAAAAGGTAATATAAAGGAAACATTATAGGCTAAGGAGAGATTTTCAGGTGAGGTCAATAAAGATGTAGACAATGAAGAGCAAGAGGTACTTTCAATCAACAAATTCTCCTACTAGAGAAAGAAGGTTGAATAAGGGAGGAAATGTAATGTGGGGTTAGCCCAATAGGACATTAGAATCATTTAAATTGGAGAACTGTAGTTGCTTTTGATGACTTAAATGTCAAAATGTTGAATTCGCATACCTCTTGCCGGATGATCCACTTGGATGTTGAAGTTAATAATTACTTAGGTATAATATGTGTAGAATTCATTTATGTTTTTAATTTAGCCTTTTAAAGAGCTAAATTGTGACAGAAACTTGAGAATGTCTATAGAGGAGTAAACCACCAATGGTTATTGGTTAGGGACTTTAATAGTATTTTACATTTAAAAATGGTGGAAAGAGAGTTTAGAGGTTCCAACCCATTCAATGATGGATTCAAAGAATGCATAATTTCCTGACTTGAAGCAACAAGCAGTAATGTCCTTGGCTATTAAGGAAGAAGCTCGATTGGGTAATGGTGAGCTTTAAGTGTCTAAGTTCCCAGAGAGTACTGCACATTATGGTAAAGTTGGGGCTCTCCACTCCTAAGTTCTCACAATTCAGATTTACCAACTACCTTCTAGAACTGGAAGGATATAAGGAAGCTATTGCTAAAGGTATGGAATGTCCAATGAATGGCTTTGAGGCTTACAAATGTGTAAGTAAGTTAGATGCTGCAAAATATTAACTTAAATCCCTAAATATAATGAAATTCCACAACAACAAAGCATTACTTAAGAACAAGATAATGCAATTAGAACATATTCAAAAGGAGTTGTACTTGAAACCTAAAGACAATTCTTTTAAGTTGAACCAGAAAATAGTTTTCACAGAATATTCATAAGCTCTAGAATATTATTCATCCCTCCTTAAGCAAAGATCCAGAGTTTTGTGACATCAAAATAAGGATAGAAACTCAAAAGCATTTCGATATTAATCCTGATAAGGAAGAATAAAAACATTATAGTCTTAATTTAAGATGCACAGGGAAACAATTTTGAGTTCAGGGAAGAAATTTAATGGGCAGTTCTTAATCACTTTAACGAAGTCCTTGGTACCAATCAGGAATACCTCTCCAATGCACAAGAGAAAAGGGAATATTGCTCCAAATTAATCTTAAAGAACAATAGGCTTTCTTATCAGCCCAACTCACTACACAAGATTATGGAGCCATAACCTTAAAAAATCCCTAAGCCCTGATTATTAAATTGTTAGATTTTTTTTAGATATCTTAGCATATATTATGGGATCAAGTCACTAAAGCTACTATGGAATTGCTTAATAAGGGAACTATGCTGAAGGATATAAATAAAACTTGTAACACCCCACTCCCGAGTGACCCGAACCCGATATCATTGGTGATATCCGAATCCGTGCCCCGCGAGGGTGGCGTACTACATCAGTCGGTTAAAACTCAGAATACCAGTTTCTTCTCTCTTTTTTTTAGTATTATTTCATTCATTCACGCGGAATATACAGTAGACAGTAGAAAACATTTGCAGTTATTACAATCATTTAACAATATTGTATAGTAACCATAAAATTCACATACTAATCAGTTTACAAAGACTGCGGAATACAATATTAGGAAACACTAATGCAGACGCGAACTGATCTCGACCTCTATCTCAACTTGCACCCAGTAGGCATACTCCCGTGTCAAACGGGGTACTCTTCTAGTCCTGAAAAATAGA
>JAOTBA010000003.1:23759899-23772648 GCA_025629845.1 Erythroxylum squamatum | reverse complement strand
TAAACTCAACTTCAACCAATTATACTAACTTATTAATATCCATTAATAATCTTAGAAGTGTGTCAGATGTGAAAAGAGCATTCAAACAAGAAGTCTTGTATTCTTAAAGATGTCTTATCACTTATTAATCTGTGGCATGTGCTTCGGGTTTTATTAATCTTGAAGGGTGAGTGGCAAAATTAAAATGTGCTTGTGTAGGAGATTTTTGGATGGCTAAAAAATTAAGTTTTGACTTTGCTTCTTTTGTGAATATTTTGTGAATTGCATACAACTTTATATAATTTTTTGTTTCCTTATTCAATTGTACACTCTTCTTCTATATTGATTATATTTATGACCTGCTTTTTTTTAATTGCCTTTTCAAAATAAAATCATTAACACAAATTCATCGCAGAATGTCGATTTGACAGATAGTTTCTGATGGCGGAAATGAGCTCTAATGGGAGGCATCTGACAGAATTCTCCCTGCTGAACAACAAATTTGCTCAAAGTCTAATCACCGCTTGCCTTCAATGCTCGATCTTCTTTTCAAAGTTTTTTGTATCATTCGAATTAGCTCTCTTTCTCTATTTTTTGTATCTCATTTTTTATTAAGAAGATATTCGATGAAGGTATGATTTTCTTATTATGTGTTGTGTAAAGCTTGCTAGAATCTTGAAGAGAACGTAGATGAAAATGTAGGCGTTGGGGATGTGCCGATGGTTGGTACAGGATTAAGCAAATTGGTAGTTTTGAAACAATTGTCAATTGTGAAAATTATGCATGTTCGTTGTGACGATGGTAGAGTCATTCAATCGGGTATGCATGTGTTTGAATTTTGGTTCCTTATACTGTTTGGTTTAGCTATTTAAGTTTTTAGGATCTAATATTTCAAAGGATTATCAAGAAATTAAGGTGATTGTTTTATACTATTTGTTTCTCAGGTGAAACGCATGGTATGTGTGGTTTATCTAATTCACTATTCTATATTACAACTGGGAAATCGTTCAATGTATCTTATGCTAGTTTAGTTAAAGTTAAGAAGTTGTTAGAAGAGGGTGTCAATAAACTAACTATTGGGGGAAGATATTTGTCTGTTTCAGTTGATGCTTTCGACCATGCAAAGAGCCTTCTTGAGAATCCAGACATAGAAAATTCATTTACTTTATCTATAGAGTCTCATGTTACTTGGGAATTTAGAAAAACAATTATATCTTTTTCTAGAAAAGCAATTATATCTTTTTCTCTTCAATGGAATAGTAGTGAAATTCCTTATCTTTTTCTCTTTATTTACTATTTTGTCTTTAAGAATTATTAAAGTTGTCATTCAAATCTTCTATTACTTATCATATGTCATTATATTTTATTATCTACTAGGTCCTTATTTATTATTTTTATAAGAATCATATATCATTATATATAAACTTAATGTAAAAACTATTTAAAATTTTGTGACACTATATAAAATTGTCAAATCATATAATTTAAAAGAGAAAAATAAAAAAGTATAAATCTATGTAATATTAACTAATTTTGAGTTTGTAGTTTCATAAATTTTTGAAATGATTTGACATTATTGTTAGCTAACTTTTTTTTTTCGACTTAGAATCATTGTTAATAACGTTAAAATTTTCTTTAATCAATATGATGTTTAGTCACAAAACGATCAAGTGAAAGATAGTGAATTCATAATATAAATTAGGGAGTTAATTTTGTTATTTAAGTACAACAATTATAAAATTTGTCGCGAAAAGGTAAGCGTCTTTGGTGATACTTTCTTAAACCGTCACCAAAAGGTAAGCCTTTTATGACAATTTCAAGAAAGTGTCGCCAAAGGCTTACCATTTAATGACGATTTTAAAAAATTGTCACCAAATGTTAACCCATTGGCGACGATTTCTAAAAATTGTCGTCAAAAGTTTGCTTTTAGCTACGATTTTAAATTTGTTGCAAAAAAACATGTAGCTAAAGGGTTTCCTTGTTGTAGTGAAGGCAAAATCCTTTATCTACACCAACGATTTTTAGGTTGCCTTAAAGGTTCCACAATGTCTAGATATCAAGGTGAATCCAACATTCCTACCTAAGACATTTGCGAAAGAACTCTATGCCTTTCAGGTTCTTTGTTTCATCGTCGTAGTGATTTTGATTTTTGGTCATTGTGAGTCTTCTAGATATTCTTCACCTGAAGATACTTCTAAGTAGACACTTAATTCGTCTTGATCCTCCAATAACGCGAAATCAGCTTCTGCATTCTCCTCACTACTTCAATCATTTGAGTTTTTCCTAAGCGTCTCCTTGAAGGATGACAACCTTCTGGGACATTCACTCAACTCACTGACAGGTTAGCTAGGTCTTTTGAGACCTCATTTGGTCCTCTTCCATTTTTATATCTGATTCCAAAGTTCTACTTCTTTTGAAAGACTTGAAACGATGGATGGAGATAGGATTGTGTTGGAGGGTTGACCATGGAGATTTTGACGCTGTAAATAGGATAAGATAACAGCACAATAGAGAAAAAGTGGCACACAATAGCAAGTCTGATTTATCTCTTTTGGAGGTTCTTTGGTTAGCATTTCAATTTAGGTGATTTCCTCTTTCATTCTTTTTCATTTAGTATTCTGTATCTAGCAGACATGCTATCCACATCTTTACAAATATTAACAACAACAATTATACAAAAACTTGTATAGGTTAATCAATTAAATAAAAATACTAAATAATACACATCCATATCCAAGACATTTCAATACTTATGTGTATTTTCGACCTAAGTATCCTAATCCTAATCCTGCATTTGCATGAATTTCAAGGAAACTTATCCTGTGATTAGGATGGGAAAAGCGAGAGTAGAATTAAAATATTCTAATCATGCTTGAAAAGAACAAGATCAACAACATATTTTGCCACTCAAAAAGTATTAGATATCAAAAAGCTTCAGCTAATCTTCCAAAATTTTGATTGATGGTTCACACTGTAAAGTATAAATAAGGAAATAAGTCTACAACACCATGACCACGACCATAACGAGTAGCAAAGAGCAGCTGATCTCTTCTCTAATCCACCAATGATGCATTTGAAATGATACATCAAGTCCTCTTGCTTAGGATTTCAAACAAAGGAAAAAAGAAATTGTTGGGAAAAGTAATCCAAAAGAAGAAAAAAGAGTGTCCATGTAGATAACCATTTGAAATTATAAGCTTTTGTCTAGATTACTGGTGACAGAATTCTTCAATAATATTATGAAGAAACTCTCAAGTTTTTCAACGCCGAAGTAAGTATGGGGAGCTTGTCAGATGCCCCCTGCTTGTATACTTTCTCCAAGGCTGCTGCTGCAAGAGAACTAAGGTCTGGGCTGTCTTTGTCTTCCTTATTTCGCCCTTTTGTAAGCTGTGCAATGGCAGAGGTGCACTGGCAATAGGGATCAGAACTTGATATCAGTGGTGCAATAGAGACATAAGAAAGATAGCTATAAGCTCATCTAGATACAGACAACAGTAAACAAGCCTGGATCACAATAATATGGTCGGAATAAGTGAAAATACAACAGAAGTCAAATTCACTTTTATCCAAGTAAATGATGGATCTATAAGTGCAAGTCTAAAAATCTGTTTGTCCCAGAAGACGGAGAGAGAGAACTCACCAAACAAATACCAAAAAGCGCCCTGTTGTTCTTGCCACCAGTCAAATCTATGGTGGATGAATAGTATTTCCTAGCTGTCTGAAGGTTTTCTAGTCCACCTAGAGTGTAAAGGACCTGTTGACAAGTAGATCACTTATAGAACATCAACTAAAGTTGAGCCACAGAGATATCAGTTTTAATGTTTTGAACTTCAGAGATCAGCTGAATATGTCATTTAGGTTCCTGATGGGTATATACCATTTCAGATATAATTACTTCTCACCAGAATTCTGAATGTTCTTAACCATAAGATTGTTTAGCCTTCTGAAAATTCATTTTGTTTAATACAGAAGGGAGCTGCCAAGAAAGTTGAAATTCGTATTCTAAAATAACAACGAAGTTATGGAACAAGAAGATACGTACATCAGCATAAGCTAAATGATATAAAGGCACTGTGGGTTGCGATAATACTAGTTCCTCGTAGCAAAATGCAGCTTGCTTGTACCTAGTTAAAGAAGCAAAGGCAAAGCTTAAGCAACTAATCTTGAATGGCATTGGAAGGAAGAAAAGGTGCACAGAAACCCCAGTGAAATGTATATTTTAGCAAGTTCTCTACATGCATGTATTTATATAGCCAATCTCAGGAAGGAAAGACTCACATCTGCAGTGAGATGTATATTTCAGCAAGTTCTCTCCAAGCATCATAATCTGCCATAAAGCTATCAATGTTGGATAGGAGGAGAACAGAAAAGATAAAACATCAGCAAGCCTCCCTCCACAATATTACCAGAACTCAACGAAGAAGTGGTTTCAAATTTGTCTTACATATTTAGATACTTATTGAGGCATTCAATGGCCATCAACATGTTTCCCTGAGCTTTTGCTAAAGCTACCCTTCTCTTATGTATTACCTGTACAGGATAATTAATCCTCCAGTGAGAAACAGAAATCAGACTCTTGCAATCAAGCTTAACAGTTGTCTAGATCGATCTGGAGAAAATTAAGACAATAGTCGTAAGGGAATCATTAGGGTTTATCAAAATTGGTACGGGATCCAATGAATTATCTTCCAGCAGGCTTGAATAAGCCTTTTCTGCCTCTTCCCAAGAACCCTTTGCTTCGAAGAGCATTGCTTCTAGCCTTCCTGTGATTTATGACAAAAGATATTACCAAGTTGTCTCATGTTAAAAGCTAAGGCAAGCAAGTCACCAAAATTATAACTCATATCAATTTGATTGTCAGTAACTTGCACACCAGGCATCAGAGAAGCCTACGTAGATGTATAACAGATGATGGACCTATCCATCCCATCCTTCTCTCATCACTTGGAGTGAACAATCCAAGGCCACTTTGGAGAAAGTTATTTGACAAGGAGGTAAAGATTGAGATATAACACTCGGTAGATATGACTATTTGTACAAGAAAACAGCCTATAACATGTTAAAAAAATGAATGACGAAAAGATAAAAGAGCTTAGAAATGGCTACTGCTACTGTCACTGCATCTACAGCATCATAGGCAATTCTTACGGATGAAATCTTATTTGTTATTATTATTCACATAATACCACTTCAATTTTTGCTCAAATGTGCTTTTGGAGCATGCAGAACAACAAGTCATTTGAACTTACCGACTCTCTTGCTATCTGGAAATCTTTTGTGCAACACATTTATGCAGTCCTGTGAAAAACAAAACATAACTTCCTCAAATTTTAGTTTCAAATACTAAGCATTAAAACAGTCAATAAAAGCATATGAAAGGTCAAAACGATGATGAAAATTCCAAGCAGTGAATGGAAAACATCAAAACCAAACAAGCCCAGATGCAAACCTATGAGCATGAGATTGAAAGGTCTAGAACAGTCAAGAGAGAGAGAGGAGTAGTCTTGGTAGCATCATATCTAAAAATGTGCATTTTCTCTTCTTTCCTTTTTCTTACAGGTCGGGAATGTATAAAAGAACAAAAGCAAAAGAAAAGATATCAAATTGATGGTTTTAAAATCACGAGGACTTGATTTACAAATGTAAAATGAGTCTTCATAACAGTTCCAGGTCAATATAGATATAAAATTGCTCACAGCACGAGCCATGAGAAATCAGATAACATCCATCAAGCAACAGATATGCAAGTATGCTCTGAACCGTGACACAATGTCAATACACAGATATCCATCATGCACACCATAGAACATTTGAAGATGTAGAACACAGTGTTTAGGCAGAACTGACTAAAATTATCCAGATAATAAACTTTATAAACTATACCTTTGCGACATTGAGACATTGGCAGTCCATAGCTGCAACTGCAACTTGTTCATATAGAGTCCATTCTACAACAAGAATAAAATAGATCAGAGAAAAAAAAAAACAAATACAAAGCTTTGCAACAAGAATAAAATAGATCAGAGAAAAAAAAATACAAAGGTTTGCAACTTGCAAAGTGGGAGCTGGATCAAATTATGAAGACAGCCATCAGGTTATGTATCCTGATAACAAATTTAGGTAGTAGATCAAAAGAAATATTTTCTTCCATTTTACTGAATATATCGCACATTAACAATGGACAGACTAGCAATTCAGCTTACACCATATAATGGTAAGAGGTTGGCAATGAAAGTGGTTAAGCATATTCCATAAATAGCACAGAAAAAGGAGCACTATCAATTATAAAGTGGATCAACTCTTAAACTCAGTAAATTTTTTTTTTCAACCAGAATCATACTAACATGTCAAGTAGTACTACCACTGTTAGCCATCTGAAACTCTTTATACCTCCATTTATTCATTTTTTAACTTTCTGTAACTCCAAACAAACTAAGTAGGAACCAGCCAACCCAACCTATCAGGCAAAGTATAAGCAACTTTCTTCAATGCAGGACCACTTAAAGCCACTGGTTAACTTGATATTCAATTTCTCACAAATGCAATGCAGCCATAGAATAAATAACATGGACTCTCGAACTTACTGTCTAACAAATGGTATGTCCATCAAGTATATAGTTCAAACAAATAGACAACTGATTACAGTTTCCATATGCACGATCAACTATTCTCCTATATGTTATCGAAGGTTAACAAAAGAGAGAGCGTAAATTTCAGTGGACCCCCTTGTTAACTCAAGTTAAACCTTTCTAACTGCCTACATTTTTAAAAATACATTATTCTTCCAATATCTACAATATTGGCGGCTTTAAATAGTGCCCCAAATTTCATGTCAATAGTTTCACAACTAGAAGAACATACAGCACCATTGGCGGCTTACAAATGGCATCATGAATTTTATGTCAATAGTTACACAACGAAAAGAACCTACAGCGCCTTCAAAAGTTCATGCACACATCTAGTTAATTGGAATTGTGCTGCCCAGGCTGAATAAGTTTACAAGTTAATGCTTCTATGGAGTCCTATTGAAAGACACCTATTTAAACAATATGACATAGGTATCAGCGCCTTCAACATTCCGTATTGCATCCAAGTAAAATTGGGACAAAGTCATCATCTACAAACAAAGCCAATGACAAACCCATACCCCAAACGAACACACACAATTGAACGATTTTATTTTTTAGATTAAGCTTATAGTATGAAAAGCACACAAAAGCCAATGAGAAAAAGGGAGAAGTGGGCAACAAAAATAAAAACGAGGGAAGTTTGTCAATACTCCGTATCTAATTTAACGTGCAAACATAACTAAAAGCAGCATTCAAACATAATAAACTTAAAGATCATAAACTAGATGATGTAGAACCAATTCAATTCAAGCTCCAATTTTCAGAACCAACGAACCAACCCAAAAACCAAATCAGAAACTGAGCCACGTTCAAACAACCGTAATTCCCAGTAAATAACAAATACCCAGATGAACAGATCAATGAAAGATCCTAAAATACGAACGCACCATCAGGGCCGAGACTAGATCGCTTCTTGGGGTCATTCAAGATGGAAAGTCCATGCTTCAGGACCTTGTCTGAACGCCTGACCTTAAGCTTCCTAACCAAGCACAGATACTCCCACACACCTCCTCCTCCATGCTCCACCTGACTCTCCAATCTGTTCAATTGGGTCTCCTCTGTTTTTGTCACCATATTCTCTTCCCTCTCTCCGACAATATCTGGAGTCACTGTAGGTTCCAAAGACTCGAGCTTTATTCCTTTGTCTCTCTCCTCCGACTCTGGGGTGGCCGGTTCTTTTGATCTGCTCACTGAAACAGGAAACAGAGTTGCCTGACCAGGAAGTGCTGTTGTTTTTGTCTTTGTTTCAGTTGTGATCCAGTGTCCCTGGATAAGATTGTTGCTGTCCTTTTGTGGGTCCACATAAAAACATCAGACCAATCAGATTCGTCGGCTGATGGGATCGCCAACGTTGATCACAATGTACTGGGACCCATCGTGAGTCTTACTGCGAAAGGCCCTCTTTGGATTTTGAGTTTTTTTTTACATAAATTTTTGTTAGGTTTTATTTTCCAGTGGCTAAAACGCAGCGTTTAGCCGGGGCAGTGAAGAACTCCGTAATGTGGAGGCATTTGTCACTGCCCTCCTTAGTTCTAAAACCCTACCTGACCTGCAACTTTAACTTAACCATTGCTGCTTACTCTAAAACCCTAACAATGGCAACTGCGAAATCAATAGAAGAATGCGACGTTGGTATTTTCTGCTTCATCTCTCAAACCCCCGGATTTCGTGGAATACTCAAACAAAGGTCCGTGAACAAGCAAGGAGCTTCGTAAATTAAAGTTTGGTATCTTTTGGTTAAAATAAGAAACTTTATTGTTCTTTTTTTTCTGGTTTTCTTGTAGATATGCTGATTTTATTGTGAACGAAGTTGATACTGATGGAAATGTTGTCCACTTAACGTGTATGGATGCTCCTCCCCAGGTGGGTCCTTGAGTTAAAGTGAGTTTTTATGGTAATTGCGCTAGGGGGTTTTGTGGAGGATACTTTCTCTTATGGAATTGGAATTTCCTTTATAATACTGGGTTATCGACGGTGATTGCTGACTTTGGTATGTATATTTTTATTTCTCCCTTTTCATTCAAAGGCTGTGGATGAGGGTGAGACAAAGGTGTGTGATCCAATGAAGAAAAGTTATGAAGCTGAAATTGAATCGTTTAGATCACTTGTGGGAGACTCTGATGCAGAGCGTTTGGGAGCTTTTATCATTCAAGCTACCTCTGGAAGTGAAGATAGTGATTCACCTATTGTTCTATCCCCAGATTCTGATAAATCTCATCGAACGGTTAGTTTTTTCATTTAGAATATTTATTTGTTGGTTTGATTTGCATCTCAGTTGTGTCCCATAAGTGTGAAAATGGATTAAATATTGGTCTGGAGTTTCGACTGTACTAGGGGATGGCAGGCTTCTAATGAGAAGTAAAGAATTTGTCACAAGAATAAGCTATCAAACTTAATAGAACTTTAACCATTTAATTTGAGGTGTCAAAGGGTAGATTTCAATGACAGGGATTGGTTCTGCATTTAGCTTACACTTAATCCTCTTATTTAAGTTTGACCTATCCATAACTGCTAATTAATTTAATTTTTCAGGCAGTGCACAATTTCTTCAAGGAGAATTTCAAATTCCTTGTCACTGATACTGTTGAGGGGCCAGATGTTGCATTGAAGTGCGTTCGTGTTAGATTAAGCTCTGGAGCACAGAGCAACAATGGGAGGAAGTCCAGGAAGCGTAAAGACAGAGGTGATAGGCCTTTTGATAGCAGAGGCTCAAATAATTGGCCGGACCATCTTGGCAAGTTTCTAAGGTATTAAACAAATGAGGGGGCTTACCGTTTAAATTTAACAATAAATAAACTGTTATTTCTCCAGTGAGCCCGCAAAAGCTTTCTCAAAGGTTTCAGCCATTTTGAATTACGAAAGTCAGGCATTCCTTTGTCCCCATGTCATTTGGCTGTTCTTTTGTGTGATTGGAGAACGCCTGGCCGTTATTAAGGAGTAGCTCAATTGATAACAAAGGAGATGGTTGTAAAATAGGAAAATGATGAAATGAATCAGCACTCAAACAGAGTTCACCATCCCTCTGGACTCATCATTTTGAAAAATTTATGTGATCACATGAATCTTAATCTGCTTTTGGGGAGACTGCCGCCAAAGATCTTTTGTTCATCAGATTTCTTATTGTGCTCTTCTTCCCTTCAGATATATGCAGTTGGCACATACAGTAACCAAATTATTCTGATTGCTTTCTTTTATTTCATATGCTATGTTTAAATAGCAGTCATGAAATTTTATCATCCTGATATAAACAATATTAGTTCCAAAATACTGTGAATATGTGTCTGCATCAGTGTGTGTTTACACTCATGGACTTCAATTTTTCATGCAATTCTCTACAACTTGTACTATATCCAATTCGTTATTGTGAAGATCTTTTGGTAGTGAATGTTTTGAAGGCATTGTCTATGGAACTTCTTAGGTTTCATCTTTACAAAGAGAATAAGGATACACAGGAGGCTTTAGGATTGATAGGGAAGATGCTTGGCATTCAGGTATCTCATTCTCTTTGGTTGGGATTTTTTGTTTTAGTTTGCTTGTTATCTGCCTGATTCTTTGAGTCAAGTTTGTAGTTCTAAGTGGATAGATGCGAGTACTTTCACCTCGTTGATCTGTCTGTGCCTGTGATTCTATTTCCTAGAGTCAATTCGAGTCAACTCCTTTCACCTATGTTTGGATTGTACATGGTTGTGGTATTTACAAAACTTCTTTTCCATACTCTTGTAATGTTTATTTCCTTTATGTTCATTTTCCTGTTTGACAGCCAAGATCATTTGGGTTTGCTGGTACAAAGGACAAGCGCTCTATCTCAACTCAAAGGGTAAGTCCTTTTACTGTCACTTAGCTGCCACTAATCCATGGCAGTTGATTGACATAATACATTTGCACCAACTTGGACTGTCTTGTCCTGTTGTTTGTTTTGCCTTGTCCTTCTAGATGGGAATCAAATTCATTTACTGTAAATTTATCATCTGGCTTAATTATGATCTACGAATAAAATTTTATTTATGCATATAAGTACCTGTTTGGATCCAGGTCACTGTTTTCAAGCAGCATGCAGGCAGATTGGCTGCTCTTAATGATCGGTTGATTGGTATCAAAGTGGGTGACTTCTGGTATGGGCATTTTGAGTTTGTCGCTTTCCATGTCTGTTCTTTTATGCAATGCAGTAATAATTGCTTGTTTATTCAGCTATGTCAATGATGAACTTCTTCTCGGACAGCTTCTGGGAAATAGATTTTCTGTTACACTGCGGTAAAATTTATTCATATACTAAACTTCCATACGTTATGATGCGTAGAGTGAGCTTTTATGGCTATACTCATTTGCAATCTTATTTTGTTGACTCTTAGCTTTTGCACATTTCTTTAGAGGAGTTGTTGCAGATTCTGAAGACATTGTCAAAGCATCTGCAGAATCCTTGGGGAGGAATGGTTTCATTAACTACTTTGGTTTACAAGTACTTGATCATTCCCCCCCCCTCTCTCTATGTGCATGCATGCATGTGTGTGTCACTTCCATATTTCTCTTGTTTTAACCTACTTCAGTGTCTTATTTTTCCAATTATGTACTTATTAGTTGGTAAGTTTATCACTACTTTTCAAAAAAAAAAAAGGTTTTGGTTAGCTCTATTCGTAAAGTTGATTGACTTGAATAAGATTGGATGGCTTGGATGTCCTAGGATTATTGAGACTAAGGGTTAGCTTAAGGTGTAATTTGTTTTGGCTGCTGTCTTTATGTTTAAGAAAGCAAACAATGGTATTTGAACTTAACCTATCTAGATTGTTGCTCTATTTCAGTCAATTCTTCTAAGTCCTAAATCTATTGGCTTCTTCCCTGCGTCACATTATGCATACTTTCTTTTCTTTAGAAACTTTATTTCTGGGTCCTGAATGAACCATGATCATGCAATTGACGTGTGAGAAATATCTGCTAAGCTGTGTATAAATGAATCCTGACTTCTCGTAAATTACTATACTCCAAGACTTAATATCTCATTGGAACACTTTGTTTCCGGATCATTTTTATTGTGCACCTCTTGAGTTGCTATTCTTATCAGCGTTTTGGAAGCGGTTCTGTGCCAACTCATCTTATTGGAGCTGCATTACTGCGAGGAGAGTGGAAAACTGCTGTGAGCTTGATCCTTGATCCAAGAGAAGGGGATATCCTTTGATTATCGTGTGTTTCTGCTTTCTTTTACAACTATTTTGTATAATTCATTGCAAATTTGCTGCATTTAACTTTAGAGTTATTGATGTAACACTTCAGTATCGTTGTTTCTTAAATTAAATCTTCAGATACAAAGAGATGTAGTGAGGAAAGCCCGCGAATATTACAAACAAAGTAATGATTTTGAAGGGACCTTAAAGCAACTACCTCGACATCTGGTTGCTGAGAGGGCCATAGTAAGTTGTTTTCTGCTCTGCAAAATTTCTTATGCTATTTCTGTTAATAATAATTATGGTAGTGTTTCACATGAAAATTTCTTGGTCTCGAACTTGCTTTTTTTAAAATTTTCTTCATATTACTGCTCGTGAACATATTAGCTTTCCTTACTGATCAATAGAGATGCATAGTTCGTTTATTTTATTTAGAACTTGCATAATTTCTTAAACTTTGTAATTAGCCATTCTTTCTCTGTTACCTGTTTTTAACATGTTACAGCTTCAATGTTTGAAGAAATGTCCTGGTAATTACTTGCAAGCTCTGAAAGCTATACCGAGGACTTTGAGAATGATGTAAGTGGTTAATTGATAATGTCAAGATGTAACCCTTTAGAGTTCACTTTGAAATGGCCTGCTTTCCAAGTGAGTTGTGGAGATCTTTCATTTCATGGTTAATAATTGTTCTTTTGACCTACTATATCTTTATGAGCAGAAGAAATTTACCTAGTTTAAAGTACTGATTTACACACACTAATGTCGTTGTAAATGAATGCACCTTTGAACGCCTTGCATTATTGGTTGAAAGACCAACAAGAATTATATTCAATCTATGATTCAGTTGGCCTTGAAAGCACAAACATACTTGGATTTACAATAGAAGCACACCAATTGTCAAAATGTGTACAATAGGTATTACTATAATATTTGCAGTATAACTATGGTGTATACACCACTATCCCAGAGAAATATAGTATTTCTC
>JAOTBA010000003.1:23738035-23759799 GCA_025629845.1 Erythroxylum squamatum | reverse complement strand
TACAGAATATCGTACTCCCCTACCCCTTACTCCTCTGCCCTCTGCTTATTCTTCCTATTATCTAAAGATCCTAACATGTTAGGGTGGAAATACCTTATTGGTGTTTATTCATGTGCCTGAGGATTAATGCAATAAGATCTTGTAACTTATGACAATAATTTTACATGTATGTCGTTTGTGCTGATTTAAAATGCTTCAGGAAACCTTGCTGTAAATAACAAGGTCATCACATGTTATTCTTCTTTAGGTATGTGCACAGTTACCAAAGCTATTTGTGGAATCATGCTGCCAGTATGAGGGTGAAAAATTATGGTATGCTGTTGTGACATATGTATTTTGTGTTTTGTGTATATAAATTTAAATTGAGCATGTGGTCCACAAGCTGTAATGGTCATGGATGACCATGGTTTTGGGCTTATTTGAACTGATCAGTTGTTTGTTTTATTCTTCAATCATGTATAGGAGATGAGCAAGTTGTGCCAGGGGACTTGGTATATGATGAAGTAGATGATACCAAAAAAGTGACAAGCATCAATGTTGATTGTGATAATGATGGTTTTGATGACACATTTGATTGTAATCACATTGACGAAACCTCAGGGGTAGATTTTCCAGAAAGAAAAAGTTTTCATGTTAAGGTCAGGTCTTTGTATCTAACATGCGTAGTAGGTATAGTGCATTTCTTGTCATTTGCATTAGGAGCATATTTACTGATTGGGAAATTTATGGGGGCTTTCAATCATCTGGCAGACTGTAACAACTGAAGATGTTGCTCATGGGAATTACTCTATTGATGATGTCATCCTTCCGATGCCTGGGTAAGTTTTTAGATTGTTTATAATAATTTAGTTTCTCGTTTGATATCTTTTCATTTTTCTTCTTACAGATTCAGGGTTATTTATCCAGCGAATGACATTGCCAATGTCTATCACGATTTGGCAAAGAAGGTATATCTTAGCAGCATTGTGACATTTTTCAATACGAGTTCCAGTTTTTCCCCTTATCCTTTTTAGATGTAAGCAAGCAAGGATGTGTAATGAGCAAGAGTGTGTCATCATTATTTACCAAAAAAAAAAAAAAAAGAGTGTGTCATCATGGAGCTTGTGTTGATTGGGATAAGGTCCTTAATTGGGATGGATGAGATCTTTATCATAGATGTTATTTTCATAATATTATTATAATCAAATAGATATTTCTTCTTCTTTCTTAATTACAATGAAATCACGATGGGGATGTGTTTGTACTTTCCATTGATTCTTTGTTTTGATCAGGATGGTATCAAGTTGACTGAACATGTACATGGTGTCAAGTAATAGTCTCTCTCTCTATCTTTCTCACACACACACACACACAATTTGGACGCAATTCTTTGGCTTGTTCTAATAAGAATTTCTTGTTGGTTTCTCTTGGTAGGGAATTTTCTATCACGAGTATGACTGGAAGTTATAGGCGTGTTTTTCAGAAGCCAATGGACTTTGAGTGGTGAGTTGTATCATCTTTTGCATTGTACTTATTTGGAGCAGATCTGGATTTCAAAAAAAGGATAAAATGGCTATTAGTGTTTGCTCTTATTTCAGGGAGTTGATTAGGTATACTGTCACTAATGAACCATTAACAGAGACAGATCTGGATAAAATTGTCAAAGATAAATCGACGACTGTGATCAAACAAGGACAAAATGAGGAATATGAGGCCAAATCTCCACATTATTGCAGTGAGCAACTAATTATGCCTGAAGATAATTTAGAACTGTCATTGGATGATAACAAGGTTGAGAATGTGAGACAAGTAGAGCTTGCACAGATCAAATCACCAGAATCTCAGTTGGCTCTCAAGTTAAACTTTACACTTCCAGCTTCTTGCTATGCAACAATGGCTGTAAGAGAGCTGTTGAAAACATCAACGTCGGTAGGTCTCCTATCAAACATTCTTATATTCAGAAAAGAGTCCATATGGTTCAATTATTCTGACCACATCTATAGTTTTAGGAGTTAAAGATTCACAGTGGCTAGCTTGGTAGTTAAGAACTTGCTATACTAGAATATTTAGCGAATCCTTTCTTAAGAAAATGCCAGACCAAATGTGTCCTGTGATAGTATGGGTGTGGTATACTTTAAAATTGAACAGTCATCTCTCTCTCTCTCTCTCGCTCTCTCTTGCATAGAATTGAGTGTTTGTGTACCTGTATGTATTTAGTAGAACAATATACTATTTTAGAACTAAAGTTTTATGGTTACTACTTGCCTGAAGTTCTTATCCAAACGAATGTAAAAGATAGTCAAGCTGACTAATCCAACCTGAAAAGCCTTCTGTATCTAGTGGATTTAGTTACATCTACGAAAGTTGACTGTCCCAAAAGTCAGTAACCATGATCCATACTTTGTAACTATTGGTTGGAAACCTTATCATTCCATGATTATTGGTTGGAAACCTTATCATTCCATGATTCATACTTTTATATAACTATCAGTAGGAAACTGTCATAAACAGTAAGATATAGATGCATGTCATTAAACAGCTTGTGAATTTTCAGGTTGCATTTCACAAGACTTTGAATCAGTGAGCAAGTAATTTGTAGAGATTTTCTGGTTTCGCTGTGCCTAGTGATTTATGGAGCTAACAGGTTTGGCATTTTTCTCTGTACTTGGAAGTTTCCCTTTCTCGTAGAGTTGAATATCCTAACGTATAAAACCTGGTCTTGTCATTTATTTCCAGTTTGCTAAAACGTCATCTCATTTCTGCATCATCTTATGAACTCCAACTTGTTTATGATAAATATTTGTATTTACCCAAATAACCCAAAACTTAAAAAGCAACTTATGACATGCAATCGTGACATGCCCACCAAATGGAGCCATACAAGCATGTAATGATGACATTTAATTCTCCCATGCGTCTGTGGTTAATTAATCCTTATGTTATGTCAGGTTAGAAGCTTTGCTAGATGAGATGTGATAATCAGCTTTAGAAGCTATCAGACATGATCTCAAACTTGTTTGACGGGAATCCTGCAGTTTCAGTGAGTGGAGGAGCCCATCCACAATATCTGTCTCCTCATGGTTTAAGTGACTGTTAGAGCATTGAAAGTGTAGCTGAAAGATTGATTCATGAATTCAAAGTGCTGTCGCTGGCCAGATTGGATTTAGGAGATGGCTAAGTTACTGAATTGATAGCCAATAGCCTGCATTCAAGCAATGAACTAGGAAAAAACTGTGCAACTTTTCTTTTTCATTTATACCTTTTTCAATGTAGATGACCAT
The DNA here is from genome assembly GCA_025629845.1 of Erythroxylum squamatum. NCBI lineage: Eukaryota > Viridiplantae > Streptophyta > Magnoliopsida > Malpighiales > Erythroxylaceae > Erythroxylum > Erythroxylum squamatum. The sequence goes on along the minus strand of JAOTBA010000003.1, from coordinate 23,756,539 downwards.
GATAGTTGTTATTATAGAGTTAGCAGCGCATTCAATTTTGACTAATCTATCAGTAGAATTTCTGTTATTATATTCACTTATTTGGTTTTATTTTTCTCTTTTGCCCCTAAAGAGGAAACTCGAGTCAATTTTAACGACTATGCTTCTACCTAAGTGAGCAGTGCTTCAGTAGGAATGAATTCATTATGGTCGTTCGGCAATTACCTAGACACCTTGGCAGACGGTAGAAATTATGAAGAGAAAGTGATTGTAGTGGGAGAGCTATTACATTTGTCCTTGTTAGGATCTCAGCAATCGACTTGTATGTCAGTTATACATCCAACAATCATTGGGCAGCATCAAACTCTTGGGAAGATGTTTAGTACAAGCTTAGATGAGGCTGCAACAGAAGAGAAAAGAACTTGAGAAACATCTTTTTATGGAAAGTATCTTCTTTTAAGTTGGAGAGTTTGTGCTTACCTCATAGGTATCAAGCAATTTGCCGTTGTTTGAATGGCTGCTACTAGTTTCCATCTTGGTGTCATGCTCACCACCCCTTAGCCTAGTTGATGTATAGAGTTTGATGAACCATGGCTCCTGGTCATCACGAGCAATATTTGGCGAGTGTGAGCATGAGTAGCATTGTGTATGAGAATCTTGTTGCACTTTCATTCCATCCACTGCTGCTGATTGCTTGCGTTTTGGTTTGGTTGAGCTTGGTCTTTGTTTCGGTTCACTGGTTGATCGGACTTTTGCCCTGGAAGATTCTGTGTTGGACATGTAGTTTGGTGCAAAGGGATGCTGACGAGGGACAAGGGGCGCGTAAGCTTCTTTTTGATAGCTGAAAGAGGCTCTTCCTGAACTATTCTGTTCCGAGGAGAAATACAACTCTTCATATTGATGTTTTCTCTTCGAGATTGATAGTTCTCCGGAATAACTATTCCTCTGTATTCTTGCAATTTGTGAATGGTTCATATAGCCATTGGTCAAACGTCTACTGGTCTCGTAAAGGTTCAACCCAGAGGACTCCTGTATACATAAAATTTAAGATTTCTTAATGAGTCAATGAAGTAAGGAAAAGTAAGGAATCTGCCAACATCCTTCAGGCCGTTTGGCTGTTTGAGGTTAAAGTAGTGGAAGAAATTGGAAACTTACTCTTTGCAATCCTGTCAAACCATTGTCCTCGGGATGTTTTCTGTGGTTTTTTCTTATAACAAGTTTTGGTTTCTCAGCCATTTGAACTCTTTGGCACCGAGCTCTAACTTGTATTGCCATTAGTGCATGTATTCCCCGCATAGTAGCAGCTGCTTGTTTCCTCACAAGATAACCCCTCACCATGGCTTGTAACTTGACTAGTGCCTTTAAAGCATTTAACGCTTTTATTGCCTGCACAAAACACATACAGTTCTTTGAGTATCATATTCCTTCCTAAAGTCATCCTCTGAATTCCTTCTATTTCTGAATTAAATTTGTGAAATTACCAAATGAGAACGGTAAACGGCCTGGATCCTGGTGGCAGCAGCTTCTTCAACTGCTTTGCTTATAGTGGTTATTATACGGCTGGATCTTCTAAGAACTCTGTTTGACGATGATACTCTCCTGGAGTTACTTAGCCGGTTTTCAGGTAACCGTGATGATGGTTGAACTGTGGAGATGGTGAAAGAGTCAAAGGAACTGGAACGAGCTTTTTCTTTGCCTTTGGAAGAAGAAGAAGATTTTCCAAAGCTCCATCTTCTCTTAGGAGTTGGTGGTGCACTTGCACCTTGTGTCAACACAATGTCCTCACAAAATGGGACATTTTTCTTCTTGTGTTTGTCCTCCTTCTTGCCCAACAAGAAGTTTATCATCCATCTGCTTGCCTTTCCCATTGGCGTCACACCATGGAATGTACCATTTTTACAAGTGCAGGGAGAGACCCGTTCTCCATTCTAACACCTTACTTATCTTCTCATCTCATTTATATATAACACAAATGTTTGGTTGAGTTGACCTCCACTCAAACAACATAGTTTATGATTGTAAATTGTCTTTGTATTCTTGTGTCATAATTTATTCATCAACGCCTGCAAGAGCTTTGCGTGATCAAGCCATATGCCAAGACGACTTGCGAAGATTCTCCTCACCTGAAAAAGTTTTGTACTTTCTCCAAGCCAAAATGTCCAAATTAAAGATCGTTCCTTCCTCTTGACCTTTTACCGGCTTCAAGAAATTCTTTCTTTTTTCGATACATTGCAATCACAATCAAAGTTGGTTGGTGTCCTCCAAGTTGTTTGATATGATAAATGCATGCTCTTCTTTATTTTCTGCTGACTGCTGCAAAAGCTAACTAACTTCTATTTTTTCTCGTTCTGCAGTTAAAAGAAATGTTCCTCAAGTTGTTGGTCAATACTACCGTTGCATAATTTCAGAGTACCGGTAAACGTGGAACTGATTCTTCCTGTTCTAGAGTGCCCTTTTTAAAGCTCTTTGTCAAGCATATAGCAGCTTCCCTAGGAAAAACTTCCACTGCTCTAAACGGCTTTAGCAATTAGCACCAATCCCGAGCTCATCATACCTTTCATCTTATCAATCTAGCAATAAACTCAAGCAACTGTATCAGAGCTTCAGCATGTTGCAGGTATGATGAGGCGTCAAACTCACGACGCCTGGCGTCTGATGTCCCAGCAGTTGCATATTCATTTAGAGGAGTTGCTTCCCCGCTCTTCATCCACCTGAAACATGTTGCATTTTGGTTTAGGTTTGCATGGTGAAGCTTGCTTTGTTTGTTCTTTTTCTTGTTTGGCAATGTCATTTTTCGGAGTTAGAGAGACTGCCTTTTCGGTTGAGGTTCGTGCAACAGGAAGCTGACAGAAAAACCAGAAATGAGAAAATTTGTAAAAGTAACAAAATCTGACACTCAAATGAAATGTGTCTGCCTATGCAAGCTTAAGTGTGCATTTGCTGACATGAAGAGACCTAGTGAACTCACAGATTAAGGATTTTTTTTTTCACGATCGAGCTGTGTTTGCTTTATCAAAACCACGAAAGCTTTTGCAAATTATTGATTGAAAAGTTACAGATTCTGGCCGTAGAAGGCAATCTGTTGCTTAGGTGGCTATTGATCTTAACATGAACTCTGAGGAAACAAGGCTGGAGATTTGGACGTCTTATTATACATATTTTATACGGATTGATCGAAGAATTATTTTAGGTAATTATTTAAAGATGTATATAATATACTAACATCCTGATGTTGATCATATTAATCCATCAATTCATAATTTTAATTAAATTAATCTCACTTTTGATTCATGAATATCTCTAAGAAAATATTTTGACTTTGAGCAAGATTGTTTCATATCTAGACTTTTACATAGTAAAGTGTAAATCAAAACTTATTCTAATATACATAATATTCTTAAATTATATGTTTTCTAATATAAATCAATATAATGAGGACATTTTTTATGTGTAGTGAAATTGAATAAATTTGTTGAAATCTTAATGCGAACAGTTAATATTAATTCCGCTAAAATTTAATTTATCTTTCTTTTTTTATCACTAACTAATATTTTCATTTGCTTTCAAACACATTACATTCGTAACAAGTATTTAGTACAAATCAATTACAAGATGAACAAATGAGATACAAAAAAGTTAATTTTTTTATTGTTCTATTCATATAATAAAATAATATAAAGGAATTCAGTTACTTCTAACTAGAAATACTCTACAAATAACATGCACATCGTGCAAATTATAGAGAGAAGTTGTCTAACCTTTTTCCAACTTATTTGATTGTTTCTTTGAGAAATGTGGGGGTGTTTGTTGAAAAATAATTTCTCTAAATTGACCCTACATGAGAATTTTATTTGAAACATTACATAAATGTCTATTAAATTCTCACTATAATGATTATATAAATAATCATTTGATTTGAGATTTCCAAAGTATCACATACAAGGATTGTTATAGTTTCGTACTCTTATAATAGATCATTGTTAATAGTAACTTAATTAGTAGGCGGTAGATATATTATGAACTATAAGTAGGTAATCGAGTAATCAATTTAAGATACATTACCTTAAAGTGATTAGAGAGAACCGTCTATTGCTTTTGATTAGTACTAATTAAAAAAAAATCCTTGGTCAAGGTAGATGACACTTGAAAATATTTTTTTAAATATCATTAATAGATTAGTTATTAATAGTAGAGAACTAATATAAATTTTATGTTCTATGTCTAATCAAAGTATTATATGATAAAAAGTTTGAATCATATGAAAAATTTATGTATAGGAAGATTAGTTTAAACTACTTTGACATTCTTAATATTTGGGTGATTATTACACATTACTATATATCAATCTTGATTTATAGATATAAATTATTTAATTAGAAAACTAAAGATAAATTAAAGAAGTTTAATTTATGTAATTTTAAATATAAGTTAGGGTTATAATTTATTTTTATTGTCAATATATTTTGAAATTTAATGAGTCACACATATAGAATATTTGATAAAAAGATATTATCTAATCAACTTAGAGTTGACTGTAAAGTTAATAAACTTTAAGATTAAATATGAAATATTTAATAAATCATCATCATCATTACCCAGTCTGAAATTCCGCAATGAAGCATGGTCTGAGAAGGTCCGATAGTACGTAACCTTACCCCTACATAGTAGAGAGGCTGTTTCCGGTAGACCCATATGCAAATGAGACAATATAGGAATGATGCAGAAAACAGAAACAATGCATAAAACATAAAATAAATAAAAATACAAGTAATGGGAAAATAAAAGTACTAAATAGAAATACTAATAAAAATACCCAAATCTCAAGATATATCTAAAAAAAAAAGCAAATAACACTAGTAATACTAATCACAAATAATAATAATAATAAGAATAATAATAATAATAATAATAATAATTAATAATCAATACTAATAATAACAAGGACAAAACCAAAACTGACAGGAAACTCGAATATAAGTGAAAATAATAGTATTTGCTAATAAAACTAATAATAGCAATAATACTTTAAAAATAATAATAATTAATAACAACACTAAACTACTAAAAAGACTAAAAAGATTGATAATAAAGAAGAGATTGGGAATAAACCTATGACTTGGCAAATAAAATAATTACGAATCGAAATAACTAAATAAATAATGAGAAGTAAAAGTAATAGCAATACAGGTATAAATAAGAGTACTAGCTCAAAGTGAAAAAAGGTAAAGAACAAAGTGAAGGCCTGAAAACAAACCGCAGATACAAATGTATTGGGAAAAGTTACGGATAAGGAGGGAAGGCTTAGAGGAGTCAAGTTGAAAATAAACTAAGCGAAAGAAGTCTTGTATTAATAGACACAGCAGATTTAAAAGCAGACTGTCAACGGTTCTCTGGAAAAAACGAACTGACTGTCGAATTGTCAGTCGGTGCTCTGCCATAGCAGATTGTCAGTCGACTCAAGGAGGTTATCCCAGATCTTCTGTTCAGTTTTACTCTATCTTATTCTGTCTCATAGAATCTCAGCCATTTATTTTGCGGAATCCACGCGGGTTCTATGCGAGCTCCACATAAATAAATAGTTGAGATTTATTGGACACAATAAGACACCATAATATTAGACAGAAGATCTAAACTTCAAGGACGTAGGCAAGGGTAATGCTTGAAACCAAGAAGAAAGCACTGAACACTTGGGACTAATGCTCGAAACCACCACAAACGTCTGGGGAGGCAAAGACTACTAAAACTAACAGCTTACTAACCAGAAAACGCCCAAAAACACCTTATAATAAACTTACATGACAAAATAAAGAGACATAAGATAAAAGTGTGCACCTGGAAATCGTACGGTGGGGCTGGGTCTGTTGCTTCGAGCCTTACCGACATTACCAAACAATAAAAATAAAAATAAAAATAAACAATGTTACCTTCACCAAGGCTGGCAGTGGCGTGGCGTGGAGGTGAGGCTCATGTGACACTTGCGGTGGAGGGGCAACCAAACCACGTCGTGGAGGAGGGAGCAGACGGCGAGGGAGGAGGGTGCGAAGAAGAAAGGCTTTGGGTAACTGGTTCGGTTTTTTTTGGATCTATTCCTGCGTGATCTGTGTGAAACACTATCACTGTTCCAATGAAACTCTCTTTGGCCATTGACATGCCATTTTGTACTCCTCGAACTAATCCCTGGAACTGCCAAACAAAAGACAAACACGATTTCCACAGTATGATATGAGATACCGACAGTGACGGTTTTACCTTTGTATTGAATAATCTTCGTTCGTTCATTGAACGTGAGACACATGCTAAATAAGGATGAATATTAGTTATTAGATCTTATTTGGTATTTAATTATATTAATTGTAATTCTAATTAAAGTTTAACAAAAATTATTCTATCTATTTGGTGATCAATTCGCTAATTCCTTTGATCCCACTCGGGTTCCTTTTCCATTTGCTTCCAATGGTTCGACCTATCTAGATAAATTGTTGGCCTACGAAAAGTTAAATTATTAAAGGAGGCGCAGGTTTTAAAAGAGTTAGGACTTTTGCTTAACCCTGTTAACACCACTTGTGGGGTTTTCTTAACCAATTTGTATAGATATTGTTAGAGGTTTGACATATGTGTGTACTATGGTAGTTACAATGACCTAGTTTTAAAAATGATTTGAGAGAAATGTAAAGAAAAATTAAATTGCACAATAAAGTACAATGTACGTTTATATTTTATCATGTTCATGCATTAATCATGTTATAAAATTTAAATTGATCTTGCCTTTTAAAAATTAGAATGAAAAATGTCTTTCTTATTCTACACTCATGATTGAATCTAACCCTAATTTTCTAATAATATAAATTACATAGAATTGGCAACGGGCCAAAATGAGTTTAGTTTAAATTTTTTTTATCTTAACCAAAACCAAACATGAACTTTTGATCTAGAATCAAGTTTGATTGGGATTTGGGTCTAATAAAATCAAGCCCAAAAAGTTTAAATTTCTTACCTGTCTATCTAGTAGCAAAATTGACTGAAAAGAGTGTCACACCTTTGAATAACTGGTAAATATTACAACCTGTATTTCTAGTTAAACAAAATACAGCCCCAAAAAAAACTTCTGATCATCTTAGCTCTTCTGAAATTTCTCGACTATTTCATTACCAAGCTTTTCATATTTTAAGAATTGAGTAAGTCCCAAGTGTTTGTCCAACCTTCTTTGAGTTATAGAGCTCACAATTAGTGTCTTTTCCCCCCTTCCTTCTCCCCCTTTTAACTGCTTTCCATTGATTTTTGTTTCTAAATTTTCTTGTTTCTTATTTATCTTAATTTCTCAAAAAACCAATTACCCCTTATAAATTTTTCTTCACCGCTTGATTATCATCAAAATCTTAGTTTTTTTCTCTTCTTACTCATTCTCTAATAAGGTATCTTTTCTGGTTTTGATTTGTGTTTCTTATTTGCACATGTTTTGGGTTTTTAGTTAAGATCGTAATTAAAATTTAAAATTAAGAGTTATAAATGCGAGTTTGAATTTGAAATTGGTTTAAATATATATTTTTATTTTTAATTTAAATTTAGTTCAAAATTAGATCAACCCAAATTTTGTTGACGTCAGGCTAGGTTAAACTCAGTTGAACCCAATCAAATTGTCATCCCTAAAACTATATAATTAATCATGACTTATAGTTTAAAACAAAAAGTTCAAACAAAAAAATTTTAGTTTTAATGGAAGTCCCTGCTATTGTCCATTTGAAGTCTCAGTTATAGTCCATCTTTAATGTTTTTCCTTTATCATTATGCACATTTTTGTTTTTGCCAAAATTAATGGTAAAGAGTGCCCTTATTACACCCATTAAATAGCCATAAATTGTAAACTCTATCTTTCATTCTTCTTTAACTTCTCTACTTTCGCTACATTCATACCAATTATACGCATGCATGCATATCATCCCAACTATTACAAAGGTTTTCTTAGACGCCAAACTTATACCAAAGTTGCATCTACTCCTTTGCAAGACAATCTCACTTAAGCTTATTTACGTAAATTCAACCTTCTTATATGATAGTTGACTAACAAAATCTTATCTTAAAATGCTTTATGACTCTCGAAGTGTTTAACTCTCACACTCAAGTAAGAATACTACAAAAGTATTAAATAATCATAGCCAATAATAAACACATAAGAGCTATGTTAAAAACCAACTTTTATTACTTTCCTAAAAGTATACAAAGGAAGGCTCCCTCTCAATATGTTCCCTTCGCCTTTATCTCTCCTCCCTAGGAGCAAGGCTTAAATAAGCTATTTTTAGGCATTTCTAACTTTACAATTTAGAATCCTAATTGAATTGAACTAACTAGATAACCTCTATTCTTATCAAATTAGATTACACTAACTAATTGCATGACACTCTCATCCAAATAAAACTTTATCTAATAAGATTTAGCTACATCACAACTAATAAGATAAGATATTACATTTAACTAGGAATGATACATCCGTAACTATGAAGAACTCTACTATCTTTAGATGATCCTCCCACATTGTCTTTATCTTTTAGAGTTGACGTATATTTACTGTCACCTTATCTGCCATATCATCCAAGGTTTCTCCTTGATCTCTATCTGTTGATAATGAGTCTTCCAAGCTTGAAGCCTTTCGTAGCCCACTGGTCTTGTCCAATACTTACCCATGTTAAGTCCATTAGTCATGGTCCTTCTATTTTAGTACACATTAAGTCCTTAGAGCTCTCACATGTCTCCCTCGTGCATGTGATATGGCTAACCTTCAACCCAAGGTCCATCTCAAACTATCTTTTGATCTCACATTAGAATTTTGCATTTCGTCGAAGATTTTTGTCAATGTGCGTCAATGTATGTCAACTCATCGACAATGCCTGTTTTCCTTACCTAGTCATAAGTCTTTGTCTTGTTTCATAGTCCTGACTGTCAAACATTGGTCAAGGCACATCAATGCTTGCACAATTCCGTAATTAGGATTTAAAGGTTCAATAAACCACTCCCACAAGAGGAACTCAATGCCCTTGTCAAAATAATCTATGGGCACTCATCCAAATATGGTTCTCTCGAAGACTCCTTAGTCAATGACACATCTTTAATGTACCATTTTCCCTATTTGTTGGGTTTGTCCTTGCTTTTGTTCGAATGCTTCTTTACAAGGCTCATTATGCTTAGCAAAGCATAATTATTGAGGTAGACTTCTTTCGTCAAGTCATCCTCTCTTTTTTTTTTGATCCTTCACGACCATGTAGTTCATTTACTCCTTACTCACCTTTCGTTTTAGGCATTCATTGACAAAATGAGGTCCTTCACAAATGAAACAAGCAATATCCCGTTTTGTTTATTTCTTGGACTTATATTGAGAAGATTCACATACCTTCTCCTTGCCTTTCTCCAAGCCATACCTTGTCCCACTATTCTTATTACCCTCATTGCTAGTTCGAATTGGTGGAGGCATATGAAGATCCACCAAGACATCTACTGTCACTATCGCACTTGAGAGTTCTTTCCCATTTTGCGTCCGAAGCTCTATTTGTGCTCATCCTTACAAACAACTTATGAAATTGAACAATTTGTCTTTTTCATACATGTTCTGCACGTCCAATATCAAATATGTGAATTTTCTCACATATTCCCATACTGAGTCATCTTGCTTTAACGTCTTTAAAGCTTCCTTTGTGAGTCATGAAGTGTTGTTGGGGAGGAACTGGTCTGTTAGCTCATTCTTTATTTTTCCCCAAGTGTCAATAGGAGGTCTGCCCATATTGATGTCATTGGAGGTTCTCGCTCTCCAACACAACTTTGTTTCCTCCATCATATACATAGTCGTGATTGACATCTTCTTCGAATTGGACAACTTTTCCACTGCAAAGTATTGCTTTATATCCCACAAAATTTTTTGAACTCCTTGGCACTCTCTTTCCATAAAAGACTTGGAGCTCTTGCACTTTCACCAAAGTACTTTCAGTATTCCCAAGATCCTGCGTTGCAATGACACGCCTTAGAATTGTGATCTCCAATATAGAATCTTCTTTTGCTTTCATCAATTCTACTATTTGATATTGCAACTATTGGATCTGTTCCTCCAAAATCTGGAATCGAGATGAGTAGGAAGTGACCTCTTCCTCCTTTTAAGGAATTGGCCCTATGAGTGACTCTTCTATGTTGACATGCTATGTCAAATTGCTGCCTTTGGCCATATTGATGTTTTGACTCTAATGCCTGTTGTTACAAAGGTTTTCCTAGATACCAAACTTATACTAAAGTCATGTCTACTCCTTAATTTGCACAACAATCTCACTTAGGTTCATTTAAGCAAGATTCAACCTTCTCACATGATTGTTGACTAGCAAAACCTTGTTTTCAAATGCCTCACAACCCTCAAAGTGTTTAACTCTCATATTTGATTAAGAATGCTAAAAAAGTATTAAATAATCATAGGTAATAATAAACACACAAGAGCTATGGTAAAATCCAGTCTTTATTACTTTTCCAAAAGTATATAAAGGAATGCTCTCTCTTAATAAGTTCCCTTCTCCTCTATCTCTCATCTCTAGGAGTAAGACTCAAATAAGTTATTTATAGGCACCTCTAACTTTACAGTTTATAATCCTAATTGAACTAAAATAATTAGATAACTTCCATCCTTATCAAATTACATCACACTAACCAATTGGATGACACTTCCATCCAAATAAAACTCTATATAATAGGATTTAGCTACATCACAACTAACGAGATAAGATATTACATTTAACTAGGAATGATGCATCATCCATGAAGAACTCTACTATCTTCAGATGATCTTCCCATATGATTTTTATCTTTTAGAGTTGATGTATATCTATTGTGATCTCATCCACTACATCATCCAAGATCTTCCCTTGATCTTTATTTATTGATGATGAGTCATCAAAGCCCAAAGACTTTCATAGCTCACTGGTTTGGTCTAATGCTTACCCATATCAAGTCCATTAGTCACGATCCTTCTATTTGAGTACACATGTCTCCCTTATGTATATTATCTAGCTAACCTTCGACCTAAGGTCCATCTCAAGCTATCTTTTGGTCTCACATCTGAATCGTGCATATTTTTCCAAAGTTCACCAATGCGTGCCAACTCATTGACAATGACCATTTTGCTTGATTACTCACAAGTTTTTGTTTTGTTCTGTCATTCTGAGTGTCAAACATTGGTCAAAGTTTACTAATGGTTGCATTATTCCGAAATTAGGACTTAATGGTGTAACACCAATCATGAACTATAAGCAACAACAACGATAACTACAACTCCAACACCGTAGCTCAAAGAGCAAAATGGTAAAATTTCATCTAAAGAAAAAATCATATTGGAAAGTTTTGTTGTTTTATAACTAATTTTTGATAATAGATAAGTTACAATGGCTAGGAAAATAAAAACACAATTGTGTTGGTTTTAGATTTTGGGGAAAGTAGAAAAATTGAAAAATACACGATTATAGATATTATATATTGAGTAATTTGTCACATGAGACAATTTTATTAGCTTTTACAATAATTCTTTCATTAATCCCATAGGTGAATGTTAGAAAAATCTATTTAAAGTAAATATATCTTTGTTTATTGATATATCATATTAAATAATTTTTTTCTTATATATCTTTTTCACGATTATAGCTGCATAAAATGATTCACTAATTCAAGGAAAAAGGATGCAAGGAGTTTTCAAACTTATGCTATATTTTTGGAGATACTACTGCAACTAGTTTACATGCATATTCATTAACTAAATCTCCATTGAATATGTTAAAAAGGAACATAGAATTGATGTTGATGAAGATTGCTTATATAATGAAGAAAGAGATCTAGTTGTAAGTTATCCTTTTAATATAAAGAAATCTCCTAAGAAAAAGAAAGCGAAGAAGATGCACTCCAACATTTTAGAAAAGGTCCTAACTATAATTGGTGAATAATTTAAAAGAAAGAATGTTTTGCTTGAGAAAAAAATTGGCTCAAAGATCATCCTTTATAGAGAATGGATTTGGAGCTTTATCAATAAATCAAGAGAGTAATATAATAATGGAATATTTGAATTTCTTAGATGAATTGGGTGTTGAGGGTGTGCAATACAGAAAATCCATAAAAGATTTATATGATTCTCCACTTTACAGAGAGATTTTTATATAGATGGCAGATGCAAGGAATCTATTAAGAACCATTTCATGGTTTAAACATTTTAGGTGTATGTTTCATACGAATATTTGATACGACCGTTTTGACTGAATGTTTTTATGAATTATTTAATGATGGTATTGTAGATATATGACTTCCTAACCAAATTTCAAATCAGGATGATGAGCTGATAATGATATTTATTATTTCTCTAACTATGGAAAAGAATGAATATTTTCATTTACACAAGTAACCATGCATAACTTCTGCTCTATTATGTCATGACTAGATATTATAACTTTTGAGTGGAAATCCTAGAAAGATTAATGAGAAATAAAGAATGAGCAAGACAATCTTCTTGAGCTTATGCAATGAGTTAAAAAGTTTAGGAGGCTTAAAGCTAATAAGTCATTTGAATGTAAAGGATTATAAGGCATAGTGTGACAACTAGAGTTAATGTAAAACACTTTTAACATTTGACATAGTCAATGTCGAAGTATTTTTGCAAAGTCTTATATAAAGTTAATTATCTTGCAAAAAGAGCCATTAATCCACTATCCTTTACCAATAAACCTATGCGATTCAACATAATCCAAATTCTTTCCAAATTTTCAGGTACATTCATATATTTAGTTACTATTTTCATTATATCATTATGATTAATAATTATTCTAATAGTGTAATTTTATTTTATATGATTGTATAAGAGCAATAGATAGTATACATATTGATGCACCTATTCCAATCAACAAGAAAATACCATATAGTGGTAAAAGAACTAATTCAACCCAAAATATTATACGTTGTTGCTTATTTGATACGCGTTTCACATGTGAAATGGTTAGATGGGAAGGCGCTGCACTCGAGTTCTTCTAATGAACCAATTTCCTATGCCTCTAAAAGGCAATACATTATTTTAAGTAGATATAGTAATTATGATTAATTTTGAAAGTTTTTTTGTTAATGTTATGTCCTTTATATGTAGGTAAGTTCTATGTAGGCTACACTAATATGCTTGGATTTTTTTTTACCATATTGAGGTGCGAGATTTCATTTGTGAGATTATAGAGGAAGCGAAAGACCTCAGGGTCCACATGAATTATTTAACTACAGGCATTCTTCATTAAGAAATGTTATTGAAAGATGTTTTGATATTCTAAAAGCAAGATTCTCTATACTTTCATCTATGTTGAGTTATGATATGAAGAAACAAAAGTACATTGTTTTTGCTTGTGGTTATATACACAATTATATTAGAATATATAGACAAAGTGATGAATTATTTGATAGTTATGTTGAAAATGAAGTGCAAATTAGGAAAAGTATAAATGAAGATGCAACTTTTCAACCTGAGTATAGTATCACTCTAGCACAAATTCGAAGTATGTCTCGAATGTGGATGTAATTGCTAAACAAATGTGGAATGATTATATTAGTTCTAATTGATTTATGTTTTTTTTTGTAAATGATATTAGTAATTATGTCTTAAAGCATTGTAGTATAATGGACATCTTCTATTAATTAGAATGATATAATGTAATTTTTATAGTTTACAAAATCTAATCATAAGAGTTAATTAATTTAATAATAAAATTTGATATATTAAATAATTAAATTAAAATTTAATATTAATATCTAATAGTGTAATTTAAAAATAAAAAACAAGATGATAAAATTAAACATGTTTTTGTTTTTAGTTTTTTTATTACAAATCTTAATCAAATAAGTTTTTGTTTTCAATTTTTTATTATTAAAAACATCAACCAAACATATTTTTGTTTTTAAATTAAAAAATATAAATCGAAAATAGAAAACAAAAACCTAAAAACTACTTTAGAAAAATAGAAGTGGAACCAAATAAGCCCTAAACTTGTAACTTAGAGTTTAATTTATTAAATTAAATTCTTAAACCTAAAGGAAATGCAAGGCAAGAGTCACGTAAAGAAATATTTTTTTTGGTAATATTGTCACAGCCAAATTTAGTAATAGCAATCCGAATTTCTCCATAATTTTGAGAATAGTCTCACTTTGTTATTTATTCTTTATTTGAATTTTTCTTTATATTTGATAATTTGAAGGAATTTATGTTTGTTAACTTTTCTTTATCCTTAAGCAGGTTTAATAATATATTTACAACTAGTATTTTCTTATAAAACTTAATTATACCACTCATCAAAATATTAAATTACCCATTACGAATTGTGTTGTGATTGTAGATTATTATGACAATGGACAAGGAGAAAGCTATTGCAATAATTTGTAATAATTAACAATTATGATTGAAATTACAGTATTGCGATAATAATTAAAGTTAAAGAATGACAATTTGAACTTCTACCATTGATATACAAGGAGAACTTCAACATTTTGCTTCAAAGCTAGAGCTGAATCATAGTAGCTCGTTCAATTTAACATGTCAAATTTGTCAATACAACACTTTCTCCTAAGAGACTCTATGATCCAATTCATTCTGCCGCTCTTCTTTGGAGTATTTCTGAACCTGAAAACACATTGTTAAATCAATTTAGAAGCATAAAAGAGGGGAAAAATAGACGAAACTAGTGTAGAATGTGACCTTTTATTATTGCCAAGAACCATTCACATTTACCCAATACTTATATAGTCCATTCTGTTGACATTGTGGGAATTTTTGATTTAGCTGCCATCTTATAATCACCAGCAGGCGTTGAGCACAATCTTCTGTTTCTAAAATGCCGCCGTGATCTACATGAAGTTTTAGTGAGCATAAACCCTTTCGCTTTTACCAATTTTAGAAAGATTTGATGAAGTGGTAGAGCATTTAAATTTTACAATGTCAACATCTTCGGCTTGAATCATCTTTAAAAATATTCCAAAATTTGGATTCGCTATATATATAGGTATGGAGAATAAACTATTCTGTTACTGTTTGGACGCCACAAAACATAGGTGGGAAGTTCTACGTGTGTAATCGTTTAAGGAACAAAGATGAAATTGTGGCTACTTAGTTATAGGTTGATTTAAAGATTGAAGGGAGAGGAAAGGAGGTTATTTAAATTTTGATTTCTAAAATTGAAACCTTAAACTTAAAAAAATAAAGGATTGTGATTTGTAAAACAAAGTTTAAGGACAACAAAAGTGAAAAAGAGGATAATAAAGAACTGGATTGTTTTACTATGTCCCTTGATTTTACGATACAGTCTAATCTCTTATTTAGGGCTTGTAACAAAAGTTGATGACAAGGGATATATATTATAAAAATTAAATTATAGGGTGTTGTTACTAATTTTTTTAAGTGATAATATGTCAAAATTTAGGGAATATAATAAATATTACCTTAGACTATAATTTCAATGATAACTGAGAGTAGTCTAGTTTAGCACTTATACATCTTCAGTGTGCTTAATGATATGAAAGTTACTCTTACTAAAATTTCAGAAATCTATTGTGTAGTTTGTATCATATGCAAAATTTAGAATCTAAAGTAGAATAGACATGACTATGTTCTTGATGTAAAGAAATATAGTATTATCTATATTGGGCTCTATTATTATTAATGGAAATAAATAAAAGTAAAATACTCTTGAAGTCCATTCATCAATTAGTTTCAAAGCTTTGATGAGGGAAGCATTAAAGGTCATCGGGAAGGAGCCAACCCATATATAAATAACAAAGATAAACAGTAAATCATCTTCGAAACACAACCATAAACATAACCCATACATTAAATGCATAATTGAGAACTCACAATAAACACCTAAAGGTATAAGTTAAACTTAGCACAACTTCGTTAATGAAAATAGAACAAAAAAACAATACCGATTTAGTTAATGATAGTTCTTCGATAGTGATGACCACAATATAGAACCCAAACAGAAGAGAGGAGATAGTGGTGTGCAGGATGGAGGATTTTGAGAAATATTGACGACTTGAATAGGAATAGAGGAGCCTTTTATTATGCTTGTGATTGAAAACCTAACACAAAATGACGTCATTTTTCTTGTTTAGGTAAACGGTGTCGTTTCTTATTTACTATAGTTGTTTGGAAGTACTATTAATTAATTTGCTACGATTTATTGTATTTGGTCGACAAACGTCAGATGTCGCAACTAATACATGGTTTGACTAATAAGGTTAATGGTAGATGAAGGGAACAAGAATGATGTTGACATATTCGCTAAACATTGATTCATTTGGTAATAATGAAATGTGGTTTGCATTTCCTATTAATTCAACTAATAACAAAAATAAGATACTAATTTTTTAAAAGTTTCTAATATAATTTTGTATTTAATTTTGTTTATATACCAAATTAAAATTAAAGATTATTCATTCCTAAAAATTAAGCAAATGAAGAATAATTGCATATATAAGTGAGAAGATAAAATTTTCATTTGTATGATGTATTAGGAATACCTAACATATATTAATCAATTAAGAAATTAAGAAAATAAAAAGATTGCTTTGGTTTTGGTGACAATGTGGAAATTTGGTAGCAGATTGTCTACCACTTGCGATTAAGTGTGGTGGTTGGCTGCGGAAATGGTCTTCTACGACTAAACGTACTCCATCGCAAAAACCCTCGGATGTTTAAATTAAATGTATCTTTTTACACAAATAATAAGGTTAATGGTAGATTAAGGGCTAAAGGGTATATGTTGTCATGTTAGTGATGAATTTGGTAAAAATGAAATGTGGTTTGCATTCCTTATTAATTCAACTAATAATAAAAAGAAGATACTAATTTTTAAAAATTTTCCAACTTTATTTTGTTCATCTACCAAATTTAAATTAAAGATTAGTAATTCCCAAAAATGAAGCAAATAAAAAACAATTGCATATATAAGTGCAGAAGATAAAATTTTCATTTTATTATTTGTAACAGGAATACCTTATATATCTTAATCAATTAAGAAAATTAAGAATGTAAAGAAAATGATTGGGTTTTGTTCGTCGTAGAAAGGTGAACAGGTTAAAAAAAATAAGTGGGATGATGTCGTCCCTGGGATGACGTAGTAAAACAAATGCAAGAGCTTTTCCTTCCCTCCCATTTTCTCCGAAACTTTGATACTGGAGCTCAACTGGCTCTCTTCTCTTCATTTGCCTTCTGTCCTCCTTCTTTTGTATCTCAAATGTTGTACTTTTCATCTGCCTTCTCACCTTCTGTTTGTTCTTTGACCTCTTCAAGTTCTTCTACCACTTCCCATAGTCGAAGGTGAGTCCAATTGTTTATGTCATTTGTTAACCAATGTGAAACCCTTAACTGTGTTCTTCTTTTTTTGTGTTTCATGTTCAATTTTTGCGTTAGTTAGTGATTGTATATAGGTATTTTTTGCAAATTCTATCTGTTTGATTAGAGCCAAAATTGAAGAATTTGTGTGGCATCTTCAGGTATATTCTCCCTGCCTACCACATGTTCGATAAAAGCCCTCTGTTGTATTTTGTTGGATTCCTTATACTATGGTTTACATATTCCTTGTCAAGGTTTAAAGGAATCTCTTGCACGGTACAAAGAGATTGTTCCGTGCTTAAAATTGTCAGGTGTTGCAATCTTCTCTATTCTTATTCTCCCTACAGTTTGTGATTTTTTTCAGTGCTTTCTTTAGCCATTTACCATGATTATAGAACCAGGAATGACCTCAAAATGAGACTTGAACTCTTATGATCTTAGTTCATTTCTAAAAGAATTTGAACCTCTTAGAAAATGAGTTATCTCCTTTTATTA
Organism: Erythroxylum squamatum; assembly: GCA_025629845.1. Lineage (NCBI taxonomy): Eukaryota > Viridiplantae > Streptophyta > Magnoliopsida > Malpighiales > Erythroxylaceae > Erythroxylum > Erythroxylum squamatum. The sequence continues at coordinate 23,738,700 of JAOTBA010000003.1, read as the reverse complement.
TATAGCTAGATGGATAAGAGTTGAATATCTCATCGAAAATGGTTAAGTGAATACGTAGAAGGAGTTAAGAGTTTCATGTAATTTGTAAAACATCAAATGGGTGATGAATGTAGTATTCGTTGTCCATGCATCGATTGCTTAAATGTTGACTTCCAAAGTCAAGATGTGGTATATAATCACTTGCTAATCCGAGGTGTAGATAAATTCTATACTCTATGGCTTTATCATGGTGAACGTAAGGAAGCAAGTTGTAGTAGAAGTGTCGGTATATGTTATGATGAAAGTAATAATAATGATGTAAATGATTGTTGTAGCGCCCTCTTACCGCAGGGTACACACCGGGACGCCCGTAGGTCGTACCGATACATATCCTATGATAAGGGTGAGCTACGAACGGTCATTACTGTATTTCACATGGCATCATAATAATAAAACATAAATATAAAATCACAACTTTTTAAAACCAAACCTTTTTCCATTTCATTTAATCAAAATCAGTAATTTACACAACTGTCAGTTTTTCACTGTCTGTACAACAACCCAACAAACCTAGCACAATATGCTACTAAAATAAGGACAACACATCATTCCTAACTAGGTCATCCCAAAAGTCCCAGCTGACCGACCTGTGAGCCATGACTTCTCTTGCCAACACGATCTACACG
>JAOTBA010000003.1:23715222-23728237 GCA_025629845.1 Erythroxylum squamatum | reverse complement strand
TTAAAAATTATTGTTATTGACTTATTTCATATTAATTGTCATTATTATTTATTATTAAGATTTTTGAAAGCATGCTTAATGTAAACAGTAAACTAGTAAAGTATATAGTACAACTGTACAATATATCAATATGAACTATTTTGCAATTTTTAAAAATTTTAAGGACTATTTTATAAATTTAAAAAATTACCCGAAACGGTAACCGGTACCGGTACAGTTCCGTTCCAGAACTCAATCCGGTACCAAGCTCGGTACGGTATTCGTAACATTGGTATTACCATGTGCCTAAAATTCAATTAGTAAATTATTAACCATTCCATAATGGTTATTAAACATACATTAGGTAGTTCAATTAACACGCATATGAAATTAATGTTGCAATTATGTTAGGCCACATATTTCTAACAAATATATTTAACAAGATTGTCTTGCATTTTCTTTGGGTTTAAGACTTTTATTTCATACAATGAACATTAAATTACGAGTTTGATTTCGTCTTTTGTTCACAGAGGTTCATGCAACTTTGTCAAATGGTTTATATTAGTTATTGAGTATAAAAGAAAAAAAATCCCACATGTTTAGAAAATCGAGATTCATGAATATTTGGAAAAAAAAATTGCAATATCTCATGTTACAGATTATTTAATTTATCCAGATATAATTTTCTTGAAAACTAAATTGGATATTGGGGACGTATGTCAAAATATTGGTCGTATCATAATTGTAAGGTGCAAGACGTGATTTGATTGTTTAGGACATAGTCGGTTGGATTTTCTACATGGGTCAATTTCTTTGAGGACATGAATGAATCTGAGTCATGCCTCGAACCAGTACTGACAATGGAATATTCAGTCATTTTGAGCTATATGAGTTCGATATAGTTCCAACACCATACGATAAATGCCGAGTGAGACATTTAATAAGAAAGCCTTTGATCACTCTTCTAAGAGGGTTAGACTACTGGAAGCCATAGATATGGATAACATATCCTATTAATTAACAGAATAACATAATCGCATGACTGAAAATACAAGAATAATATAGCAGCAAGCATTAGGAAATATATATCAAACCATTTGATCACCCTTTTTAAGACGATTAACCTAATGAAAGCCATACATACGGATAACATATCCTGTAAACAATATGAAATTCGCATGATCGAAAATACAAGAATAATATAGAAGCAAGCACAGGGATTTAGGAACAATATATCAAAAATCTACGCAAGAACTAGAATAAATTTGGTGCAAGCCCCAAAAAAACAAAAAGAATCCCTAAAATTGAAGGAACATAATTGAGATACATATATGTGTAAAATCACCGAAAATTTACAAACTAAAGCAATATAGTGAATCAATACAATGTGCATACAAAGTCGTCCAAAAATAAGAGGAATACAATAGTGTAGGGATCTGTGACAAGAACCTAAAGACGGCAAATCTTGAAAAACAAGAGATCCAGAAAACTTCTTGTGTCTGGCACGTAGGTTTACATGAGACGAGCCAAAGGTTACAAATACACGAAGTCCCTGTCCCTCTCCTTACAAAGCTTGTTGTGTTTTTATTTCTCACAGGCCTCGAGTTCTTGGGCACATTGTCCGACACAGTCTCATCCTTTTTGGAAGTGGGGGTTTCAAACCCCAACGCCGGTGAAAGGCCGCCCTTTTCTCCGAGTGCCGTAGGGTCTCAAAGGCTCTGCTGATAATATCATAGGCCTCCGGGGCAGCGGCAGAAAAATGACGTTCAGGATCGATAAGCTTAGCCATCTTGCAAAACCGATGAATGATCGTGTCCTCCGAGGCGTCATAGTCGTCAATGCCCAACACGTTGTACCAGTCCATCTCTCCGTACTCGTTCCTCTTGGTGGCCGCCGCATGCACTCTGTAGGCCGCAATGTACCTGGCAAGGAGGATGCCGCCGTCGCCGCCGTAGAATGGATCAAGTTGCTGGGCCAGCTTTGCCTTTCTATACGCATCGATTACTTGATTTTTGATAAACAACTCCTCCGCGTAGTTCACCAACACATCCGTCATCTTCTTCTTCTTGACTTGATTGGTACATACACAATAAACCAAAGAAAGGTTTTAAAAAATGAAAGACGTAAATGAGGTATTTATATGTAAAGAATGAGGGTGGAATATAGTACTCACTCACGGATTCCTACTTAGAAAACAATCCAAAATGAATTTGGAATTCTATATTGATAAGCACTCCTAATTAACTTTGATTTCAAGTAAATGTCTATCCTAAGCCTTTAAAAAAAAAGTTCTTGAAATCTAAATAATATATACATATATTAAACTAGTTGGTGTTTTTACTACAATTTCTACTCGGAATATTTAAGTAACATTTACTTGAATTTAGTTTTATTACATAGGAAACAACTCAAATTGAATTTGGATTCAATATTGATAAGGACTCCTAGATAACTTTGATTTCAAGTAAACGTCTATCCCTAAGCATTTAAAACAAAGTATTAACATGAATCTAAACTTTATGTTTAATAAAATAATAATATTAAAGATAATTTTTAATTTCATGTATATATAGATATTATAAACTAGTTGGCATTTTTTTCTTCATTATATATATTATTTTTACTATATATTTTGTTTAGAATATTCAGTAATATTTACTTGAATTTACTTTTATTTTATGGACTAAGTATATTATTGAATTATCATGCTTGAGCATAAGTTGTAATTTAAATATTTATAAAACTACAAGGTATATATTAAAGTTTACCAATTTTTTCTTCATATTTGAGGTTATTTATTCACCAAACTTTAAACTTACGTAAACTCTTTTCATCAATATACTAAAGCCTATTTCTATATATATATAACATACGTAAACTCTTTTCTTCAATATACTAAAGCTTATATATATATATATATTCTTAAATAAGAAATGCACTGATATAACAATCATAAACTCTATAAAATTTTTATTTTAAAATTAAGTTTAGGCTTTTAAATTTGAAAATATCTATAGCATACATTTTACTTAAATGATTCTCTAGAAATATTCTTGTCTAAGCTACAGAACAAATTGTAATGTTTGTTAACTCCAAGAGTTTGTATATGAAGTCACTAAATTTAGTTATTTATTTATTTACTTAAAAATACTAGAATTTAATGATTAGATACTCTGATTAAAATAAAGATAAATTAGTGGTCAATATAACGTACTATATTTCTTATAAATTAATATCAAAACTCTTATCAAATTCATACAAATTTAGGAAATATCTTAAATTTCCATCATAATTTGGTCAGCACAAACCTACAAGTAAATTGAAAAAGATTTCTTGACCAATTTTAATATGTCATCTAGTTTCTAAATTATGTTTAAAAGCCTTTAAATTATATAAATAAAGAGAGAATCACTTATGAAAATAGAAATAATCCAACAAGTAGTTTATTTTTTTTGAAAAATTAAAGATATATATTAAATCATGAAAAAGGTAAACTACAAGGGAATCAAGACCAAGCCACATACTATATAGTTGTAGAGCTACCGCTCTAGAGAAAGAGTTGTTGCCTTACTTACCAACTATAGTTTAGCAAGTCTAATAATCAAATTATACGCAAGAGAATAGGTACAACAATAGGCGTATCTAGAACCTAACTCTAAGAGATAGCTTTGGAGCGGTTACAAATTTTTCTTAGGTTATTAATTGTGATTTTCACCCTTACCAAGATATGAGTCCTGTTATGAATATGTCCCTTGATTTTATAGATCCTCTGTATATTCTTAAGTTTCTCTCTTTCCAAATCATATACATTGTACTTCCTCTAGCTAGTGTGTAAATGGTTTTATTTCCAAAATGACTAGACAATTTGTATCTTTAAAGTTTATTAAAGACATCATGATAGTTAGCATTGGAAACACCCGGTAAACACAGAGCTTGGATTGATTTCCAAATAACGAAGGAGAACTCATAGTTGAAGAATAAATATGCTAAGGATTCAAGTGAGTTGTCACAAGACTTACTTAGGTTAGGAGTATTAAGGAATCAAACTCTATCCATTATAGGAAGTTTCTAGTTATTAACTAACCATAAGAAATTTGAGACTTTGGGCAGGGATTTTTTTTCATATATGGTTCCCGCCTAAGGAGTTTTCGACAATTGGTGCTTGAGTAAGTCCTTGCAAGATTTGAGGCTGAGGCTCCCATAGGAATTTCTTAACCATATATAGGAGTCCTCCTTGTTAGTGCTTGGCTCATAGTTAAGGGAAATGTTCCTAAATACCTCATAGTTAACATTGGAAACATTCAATAAACATAAAGTTTGGATTAATTTCCAAATAAAAAAGGAAAACTCGTAGTTAAAAAATAAATATGTTAAGGATTCAAGTGAGTAATCACAAAACTTGCATAAGTTAGGAGCATTTAGGAATCAAAGTCTATCCATTATAGGAAGTTTTTGCTTATTAATTAGCCACAAGAAAGTTGCGACTTTGAGCAGGGCTTTTTTCTCATATATGGTTCCTACCTAAATAGTTTTTTGCAATTGAGTCCTGAGTAAACCCTTGCAAGATTTGAGGCTAAAGCTCCCATAGGAATGTCTCATCCATATATAGGAGTCCTCCTAGTTAGTGCTTGGCTCATGGTTAGGAGAAATGTTCCTAAGGTGGTCCATAAACTCCTTTTGCCAACTATTGTTGTAAATAATGGAACTTAACTTTCAATTATACTCAATTGATTAGCAAATATGATAATCAATTATACTCAAGAGAATAGGTACAACAAATAGGCGTATCTAGAACCCAACTCTAAGAGATAACTTTGGAGCGGTTATAAATTTTTCTTAGGTGTTTAATTGTGATTTTCACCTTTATCAAGCTATGAGTTTTGTTATGAATATGTCCTTTGATTTTACAGACCCTCTGTATATTCTTAAGCTCCTCTTTTTCTAAATCATATACGTTGTACTTCCTCTAGATAGTGTGTAAATGGTTTTATTTCCAAAATGACTAGAAGATTTGTATCTTTAAAGTTTATCAAAGACATCTTGATAGTTAGCGTTGGAAACACCCAGTAAACACAGAGCTTGGATTGATTTCCAAATAACGAAGGAGAACTCGTAGTTGAAGAATAGATATGCTAAGGATTCAGGTGAGTTGTCACAAAACTTGCATAGGTTAGGAGTATTAAGGAGTCAAACTCTATCCATTATAGGAAGTTTCTAGTTATTAACTAGCCACCAGAAATTTAAGACTTTGGGCAGGGCTTTTTTTTCTTATATGGTTCCTGCCTAAGGAGTTTTCGACAATTGATGCTTGAGTAGGTCCTTGCAAGATTTGAGGTTGAAGCTCCCATGGGAATTTCTCAACCATATATAGGGTCCTGCTAGTTAATGCTTGGCTCATAGTTAAGGGAAATATTCTTAAAGTGGTCCATAACTCCTTTTACCAACTATTGTTTAAAGGTTTGCACTAGACATGATATTACAGATATTAGGGACATACCAAAGTAAATTAAGGTTTACACGTTAGAAATTATTAAAAAGTTAATGAAATATCAGTAAAGAAACAATGATCATATGAATAAATATAAAAACTCTAATAATTAAGAGCTATCATGCTATTTAAATTCAGATATAATGAGATTCATAAATAGTAAATGGTACCCATCTGAATGTATATTTTTTGCTTGTTAAAGATTCAATCTCATAAATAAAAATACTAAGTCAATTTTTTTATTTTAAAAAATGGTTTGATATATTATCAATATACCCCATAATTTTTAAAAACTATTAATAACCCCCTATAGTTTTAGCTTTATAACACATGTCCCCCTGCCATCAAATTTTGCTACAAACCCTAAATACGAACTTCAAAATGACATTGTGTGGTGCCACATATAGAAAATAACATCACTTTGGAGTTGATTGTTAAAGTTTTTAATGAAAGTTAGCGGCGGGGGGACGGTGTTATAAAACAAAAACTATAAGGAGTTATTAATAGTTTTTAAAAGTTAAGGGGTATATTGAAAATATGTCAAACTATAGAGGGTTCTAGCAAATTTAACCTTATAATTTATTATAAAGTTCTAATAAATGTATAAGGTTAAAAAAATCTTATCATAAGTTTAAGGGTTACGTCATATGGCCATCAGAGATATATCATAGCAATGTAATTGTAGTCTAGATCCTAATAAAGCTCTTAAGCTTGATGGGTTCAATGTTTTCCTTTTCCAAAAGGCCTAAAGTTCTCTCAAAACTCAAATAATTAGTGAAGTGTTGGAATTCTTCAAGAGTGTTAGGTTATTAAAGGTCTGGAACAAAATCCACTTATGTCTGGTATCTAACGCTTCTAACTTTATATCCCTAAGAGATTATAGACTTATAACATGCTATAATACTCTGTACAAAATAATCTCCAAGCTCTTAGACTCAAGATTGAAGTTGATCTTACCCTCAATTATCAACTCTACTCAAGTTACATTCATTGATAGAAGATCTATTAATGATAATATTCTACTAGCTCAAGAATTCTATAGGGACTATCACTTAAAGTGATTTGCTAGGAATTTTTTATGAAAATTGAATTTTAGAAATCTTTTGATTTAGTATATTATGATTTCATTTTACATTCCTTTAAGTTTTTGGCTTCCCTCTATTCATTTTTTGGATTTAGCAATGCATTACTACTTTTTCCTTCAATATTCTTATTAATGAAGAGGCTTTATAACTCATTAAAGGTGCTAAAGGAATAAGACAAGGAGATCCTTTATCTCCTTATTTACTCTTTTTATATAAGTTCTTACAAGGTTTATTAAACACAATATAAGTTTGGAGGACAACTCCAAATATCATATTAAGTGCAAACAGAGAAGTATCTTTAACTTTTCCTTTGATGATGATCTTCTTCTTCTTGGTAGAGTTGAACCCAAGTAAGTTGCTTGTTTAATCAACTCCCTTAATGCCTTTAACAAGCTCTCTAGTCTATTGATCAACATAGATAAAAGCTAACTCATCGTTTTAGCAGATGATAAAAATTTATCTCAGTGGCTTACTGAAATTGCATGGAAAGACTTCAATCTTTTCATTTGACATATTTGGGAGTTCTAATCTTAAATAAAATGATTACTTATAAGCAATTTCAACCTCTTTGCGACTTAGTAAGGAAGAGAATTTGATATTAGACTAACGTATTTTATAAGTAGATTACAACTGATCATATCTAAGATAATCTTTATGTTGATTGTTCTTCCCATATGGTATTACCTAAGAAAATGTTTAAGGATATTCAAAAACTTCTTAGGAAATTTCTATGAACTAGTTATATATGCAAAGAACCTTATGTTAAGGTCAACTAGAAGGATGCTTGTTTACTAAGAAATGAAGGTGGTATGAAAAGTTTATCCATTTAATTAATGACTAGAGTGTTGCTTGCCAAGAGATTATGGAGAAATTTCACTAATAAAGAATCTTTATGAGTCAAATTGATACATAGGCGTATCAATTTAAAACTTATAATGATTCTTCATGGATAATATTGCAGTTTCTTAAATTAAATGATAACCAACAGAGATAGGGAATAAGGGAAACACTTAGTTATGATATGATAAATGGAGTGAACTAGGGCCTTTTTACCTTCTCCCTAACTATTAAAATGAAGGTTATTATTCCTTGCAAAGGCTAGAGTAAAGGTACTGATCAATAAGAATGAATGGTGTTGTAATACTACAATTAGTGCTCCTATCTTGAGAGGCATCCCTTCTTTTAACCCCAATCCTAATATAGTTAGTAAAGTCATCTCGAAGGGGAAATTCTCTAGGACCTTTATAAATAGCTTAAGTAATAATCTCTTTAGACATCATACTCTTAAAGTTAATTGATTTTGATTAGTTTGGTTTAAGTATTGTTTTCCAAAGGCATCTTTCATTGTTTAGTTAGCAGTAAATAATAAGCTCAACACTATGGATAGGATCAAGGGATCATTAGTTCCTAACCCAATTTGTTGTCTTTGTAATGAGGAACCTGAAACTATCATTCATCTCCTTTTCAAATGCTCCTTTGCATATGCTACCACTATTGCAATGAAATAGATTAGGAAATAATCATCCTTTGGGCTGCTAATTCACATCATCTCTCTGTAGATGATCACTCCTTCTTCAAGATTGTTTTTGGTTATACCATTTACTCCATTTAGAGTGAAAGGAATGTAAGGGTATACAAAAATCAATAGTAGGAAAAATATGTTGCAATTTAAAGAATCTTAGCATTGATAAGAGAACTTGCTCTGACTAGAGGCCAAATAATTAACATTTCTTCAAGTATCAATAATAGGTGGAATCTCTAAATCCACTTGAATATATTGATTGTGTTATACACTATTTCATGGTCATTATACCCTTTTTTAGGCATCTAGTTACTAGTTTGGTATATGCTCCTATTCATCAGGTTTTGGAAGTCCTATTGAGTGCTATTAGTTTTCCCTTTGGGATCTATTTTGGTATTTATACCTTGAACATTTGTAATGCTTAACCTTTTTATTTTGGAAATATATTACATTCTTTAATTTCAAAAAAGAAGAGTAATTAGTTTATAGAGAAAATGTTAAGGAGATGATAGTCACCACTAAGCACATCGATTCTTAACCTATGACAATCCTTTAACTAAAGATTTATTATATCATAGGATTGTTTAGTTGATTCTAAGTCCCTATTTAATAGTCTAATTTTTTTAATTGAGATGATAACATTTGTGTACTCATAGTTTATTAACATTTTCATCTCTTACAATTGGACCGAAAGTAGCGTAAACTTTTGTATTTAAATTCATAAAGATAATGTTCTTAATTTTAATTTTCTTTGAAATTAACGATGATATATGGAGGGTTTTATTAATGTTATATAGGATTTAATGGTCATTATTCGTAATAATGAAAGTTTTAGATAAGAAAATTTTTAGAACTAATACAACCCTTACAAGTGTAAATGATGGGCTTAATTTGTTATCCTTGTGAACTATAGACTTGTGTAAAAGGCTTAATTATATAAAAAGATAAGTTCAGTCAAGATAAGATTCATTCTCATTATCAATAACTTAGTGAGAGAAGATCTCCCATATCATTAGAATTGTCCCCAACCTACTAAATCACCCTCCCCTTTGGTTCTTCAAATCCCCTTCTCCCCTCGGTTCACTTTTTCCTTAACTAATAACCCACCTTCCACTTGTCCATCTTTCCTAATTTCCACTAGTAATTTTTCAATGTTACTGGTATGGATTTCCCCTTCCCCCTTCTAAGCTTGAGTGTTATTAAATCCTTGCCTAGCCATAGTAGCAAAAGCAATCATACCAGCTTCAGGAAAGTAGCTTAGAGCAAGGTTGTAAGTGATCAGATACCTTTTGGACACTTTGATATATTCCTTTGACCAACTTAGAGGACCCAGTAACTCCACCATTAGAAATATTGTAAATGGACAAAATGAAATGGAGCTCCTTGATTATAGTTTATTTCCTAAAGAAAAGAATAGCTTTACTTCTAATCTAGAAATATGATAGCTATAACAAAAAAGTAGGGCTTAGGAAACTATTGGTGAGTGAAGATGATTTTTTAATCTTTAAGTTCTCTACAAAAAAACAAGTTTAGAAAATTTATTGATTCTAGCCCTTAGCATATACAAGGATAACCTATCGTTATGAAAAAGTGGTGTTTACGTTTGACACTCGATAGGATGTTGTTGAAATCCATTCTTATTTAGGCCACTTCCATAGAGTACCCTTGAAGTATTGGTCCTCAAAAGGGCTCAGCCATATAGTAAGAAAAATTGGTAAACCAATCAGCTTTGATGAGAACACAGTTAATCTTAAAAGTATTGGTTTTCCTCATATTTGTATAAACATAGATCCTAGTAAGAACCTCAGAGGTAGTTAAAATATTGAAAATAAATTAATTTAGTGACATTGTTGAAGACTTTATCGAGGTCACATATATATAGAAACTAATGACTAGCAAAAAATGTCTTAGATCCCCAAAAATAAGAATGTCTTTAGAGTTGGGAAAGAGATTCCTGCTTAGGTCATTATTCCAGTAAGTGGAAGCTATAATGTGGGATGAGAATTTCCTGAAAGAGAGTCATCTAATCCTATAGACACTACAAGCCTTTATAAATGAGAATGAGAACCTGAGTCATTCAGAGTTGAAGAAATAAGGGAAAGAAGTTTCTGTGAATGAAGATATCGAACCTGTCAGGCATCCCAAAATCTCAACTATCATAGATTCTCCATAATTGAAGCAAAGCTTGACAACTATAGTTAGGACTTCACGAACTGCCTTAGAAATTACTATGGAAGAAGGTTCCCCTATTCAAACTAACACTGAACCAAGTAAAACTAGATCTAGTAGGAAGTTAACGAAGAAAGAACTATGGAAAACCTCTCTTTAATGGATATATTAGTATGCATTGTAAGAGTCTTAAATAGCCACAATAAATTGTTAGCAACTGAGGACATTCTAGGCCTTAAAAGGGACCATTTTATTGGTCTGGTAGAGACTAAAATAAAGAAGATCACCTTCAAAAAATGCCTTTGGTTTCTCAACAAATTTTGGATCGTGCTTATCAACCATCCATATAAATGGTAAAATCATTGTCTCTTTTAACCCCCTAATGTTTCATTTACTTAGATTTGCACTAACCAGCTCCTTCACTATGGGGTTACCGAAATTTAACCAATCTACTATACCCATTACCACAATTTATACTTCCAAAAGGGAATTTCAAAGGCATATTCTTTAGAGAGACTTGAGGTAACTAGGGTAAATATTTTATCTTTATAGACTTTTGCAGGTGATTTTAGTTGTGTTTTATCTCTTGGAGAAGTGGCAAGGAACAGTAGATGCTCAAAGTTAAAATGTGAGGAATTATAGTCATTTACTAAGGATTTGGGACTAACTGATCTAAAATACACATGCAATCTCTTCACTTGGAGTACTGATCAATGTGGTGAATGGTTTATGCAAAAGAAAATTGACTATTGCTTAGTAATGCGTTTTAGCCATCTCAATTTTACTAAAGGTTTGCAAATTTTTGGAACTTTCTCTCTTCATATTTCTCTTTTATCCGCATCTTGGCTTACAACAATATTAATAAAAGAAAGCTCCTTTCAAGTTCTTCAATTCACTCTTAACAATTTGAGTTTTAGAGATGTCTTGAGAGGACTTGGTTCTATATAAATAGGCTCATATGCTTATAAATATACACAAACTCTAAAAGCAATCAAAGCTAAATTGATAAAGCTCCAAAGGGGTCACATTGATCTAATGCAATTAGTTAAAGAAAAGTCCTTAGAGTCCCTTATCAATTGTCAGGAGAAGCTAGCCCTTAACTATAGTGAACAAAACCTCAAACAATATCAATCAAGGTTGTTATAGGAGTACATAGAATCATTGAAGTATATAAACTCACAATTGAGGTAGAAGTCTCGGATGCTATGACTTCGGGAGGGGGGCATGGATACCAAATACTATTATAACTCAATAAACTCTAAAAGGAACAAAAATAAGATCATCATTCTTTAACAAAATGAAGGAAGAACTACTCAAAACTAGGAAGAGTTAAAGGTGATAGCTTATGATCACTTCAAAAACTTGCTAGGCACTTGTATCTCAACCCTTCTCTTACTGGATAACCGAAAAACAACCTAGAGGGGTCCTTGTCAGCTCATGCTCACTTTGACTTGATAAATGAGGTCATATGTAATAGCTTATTTCTACACTTAAGGATTTAACTGTTAAATTGGGTCATATCATATGAGAATACATGACTTTCATTTCATTTGCATGCATCATATTCGCATACACACATGATGTAACATCCCGTTTTCATACAAAGGGTTTGAACCCTAGAAATTTGGTACACGTGAGATCAATTAGAGAAATTAGGAAAATACATCTCGTGCTCATGCATGACATCAGGTGCACATGCACATAAATAGTGAATCTTTACACATAACAATAATTGTACATGCATTCATGACATTTCTCGGTATATTTGTGAATAAATGTGATTGTTATGAAAAATGTGATTTGTGTGCTTGAAAATTTAGTTGAAGAGGGTCATTGAGGTTTGAGAATTTTTAGTGAATTTTAAAACATTTTCTGGAAATTTCGGGTAAATTTCTGGACTAGGAAAAATGTCAAGTGGCAGAATAAATATTTATCGGTAGTGGAAATGACTATCCAATGGCACTGGAAATTTAGATAAATGATTTTCGGATTTATTAATTTGAGCCATTAAAAATTGGGAGATGATTAGTGTAGAATTGGACTTAGGTTTTAAGAATTGGACATGTGGAGCCAAACATGGCCTTAAATCCACTATCTTATTTTAATCAAAAATCTTTCCCTTTCTTTTTAGTCATTCTCGATGCTTCTCTTCTTTAAAAGGGTATTGGTGAATTAAATTAGATTTCTCCATCATTCTCGTAGCTTTCTTCTTCCTTGGTTCTTTTGGAATTTTGCTCATCTTTTCTACCTTCTTTCACCTTGCTTTCTCTTCCTTTGGTTCACTAAAAATTCTAACCTAAACCTCACCCCCTCAAGATGAAGATGATGATCGTGTATGGTGGAGGGAGTTAGAGAGTTTGTGAGATTTTGAAGCTTAGAAGATTTGGAAGCTTGATTAGGTAAGAAATATGTTATATATGATGGATTTGTAGTTAAATCAATTATTTGTGATGTTATTTAAATTAAATTGCATGGAAATTGTGTTTGGAGTATATGGGTGTGTGTGTGTGTGTGTGAATTTCTTGCCTTGATTGATGATTGATGAGGTAGAAAGTGATAAATGTAATTTAGAGATGTTTTAGAGGTTTTGGAAGTTAATTGATGTTTTAGATGAGTGTAGAAATGTATGAAGGATTGAGTGTATGTTGCTGCCATTTTGTGGACTCTTGTTCAAGTGGAGGTTTTGATTTGGTTGGGTTGATATATTGAGTGAATTGAGTAGTGTTTGAGTGAGGAAATGGTATGGAAGAGGTAGGAGAAGAGTTAGGATGA
>JAOTBA010000003.1:23701669-23712890 GCA_025629845.1 Erythroxylum squamatum | reverse complement strand
GATCCTTTTTCGTCTTTTTGGTATTGACAACCACCTGTGAACATTTAACAATTAATTCCATCAATTTATGAACACAAATTCCACAAATCAACCAAGATTAAGTCCAACATAAGTGCATTATAATTGACTTAACAGTATGGATTTGGGTATTGTGAAAAGATGGCTTTAATGCGTTCATTAGATCATTTTATTACAAACTCATTGCTAGAATATTCAATGTAATCCGTAATTGTTATGTGGAAATTCATTTGTAGCAACTAATGGTTCGTAATTATTAGGGATAACATAACCTAGGTTAAATAATCTGAGCCTGTGTGATTATTGCTTAGATTGGTCTATTTTTCTCATTCGTAAGGTGGTTGTCCGATTAAATTTAGAGAGCATCTCCTAGGTTATCCGATAGTTAGGGTTAATTAATAAACTCTTCTTAATTAACTATGACCTAAGGAAAAACCACGATTAATAGAGCTTGTTGTTAATCTACTATCAATAGTTCAAAGAGAGATGTGAAGACAACAATTTAATGAAATATGTTTAATTAGGTGTAGGTCGAGATTGAACCAAAGAACCGGGTCCCTAACAAATCCACCACTTTCATCATTTTTCGCATGTTTTCTTTAATTTGTTTTCATTAGGTTAGTTTAGTTTTATTTTCCTATTTTTAAACCAAACCAACCCCCTAAACCTATATACCGATTAATTTCATTTCAAAAACTTTACACACACTCTCTGTAGGATCGACCTAGACTCACTATTGTTATAGTAGTAGTCTAGTTTATTTTGACTAGCGTTATAATGCGCTTTCAATTTTGGCGTCGTTGCTAGGGATTGCAATGTTTAGTTTTTGTTTTTGTTTTTGATTTAATTGATGTTTTGTATATATTTTTTCGTAATCAGGTATTTCTTAATCTTTACACTTTTTGTTTCGTGTTTGTAATTTAAAAAAAAATTGACATGGATGGAAGTAATTTCTTTTATAACTTATATTCTCAATCCTATAGCCATGTTTGGACTGATCAACCTAACCTTATTTATGGATGGGAAAATTAACAAAATTACTTCCATGATTGTTTGTAGGATGCATAACAATTCTCGTATAGACCAAAAGCTTCTTATCACGATATAGGTACATCTCTTAAAGATTTGCTTAATATTATGACTGCTAACAATATTCAACTTCAACAGAGTGTACAGGAGTTCCAGCCGAAAGTAAGGCAATTTCCACAAGATATCGAGTGTTGATTTGTTTATTTCATTTTTGATTGTTTTTTTTTATCATTTTGGTTCTCGTTGGTTTGTCAGAAAGTTTATAGCGACTGCAACCATTCATAATTTGTGCGAAACTACATCTTTTTGAATTTTTCAAGTCTTTTGCTATGAAGGACTTAGGACCAGTAAGGCAGATTCTTGACATGAGGTTCATTCATGACAGAAAGGCCAAGAAGTTATGGCTATCATAAGAGAAGTACATTAAAAAAGTATTTCAGAGATTCAACATAAACAAGGCTAAAGTTATAAGTATAGCTTTTAGTATGCACTTTAAGTTGAGTAGAAAGTAGTGTCCTTTAAATGAAAAGGAAAAGGAAAATATTCAAAGAGTTCCATATGCTTCAACTATGGGTAGTTTAGTGTATGCTATGGTTTGCATTAGGCCAGATATTACTCATATTGTTGGTACAGTTAGCAGGCTTCTTTCTAATCAAGAGATAGATCACTGGCATGCTGTGAGATGGGTTATCAGATATCTCCATAAGACATCTACTGTGAGTCTTTGTTTTGGAACAAGAAAGCCTATTCTTTCAGGTTACACTGATTCTGATTTGGCAGGAGATGTTGATACAAGAAAGCTTACCTCAGGCTATTTGAATACCTTTACAGTGGAAGCAATAAGTTGGCAATCTGGACTGCAAAATGCATTGCTTTATCTACTGTAGAAGCAGAGCTTATAGTTGTTGTTGAAGCATGAAAATAATTATTATGGATGAAGAGATTTGAAGGGTAGCTTGGATTTACTCAAAAGAGGTATGTGTTACATTATGATAGTCAAAGTGCGATGCAATTAGCTAAGAATTCCACATTCAATGGTAGATCAAAACATATTGATGTTAAATACCATTAGGTCAGAGATGTTTTGGATTCTAAGTTGATTGAGCTTCGAAAGGTTCATATAGATGATAATTGTTCTTATATGATGACAAGTCTTTGCTAAAAGGGAAGTTTCTAACATTTTGTGTGATAGTTGGGATGGCAAGCACCTCCACATAGTCAGGAGGGGGAGATTTGTTAGGCTTTAGGTCCCTTCATATGTGAAAAACTCATGTTTTAGTCCACTATGTTTATTAATCTTTTGTTGGCTTATAGTAGCCAACTTCTTCTTCAGCATAGGTGTCGACAGAAAGCAAAAAAAGGGAAAAGAGTGCAGAGAAGTTGCAGGGGCATTTTTTGGACGAGATGCTTCACTTTTCTCCTCGATCTGCACTTGTCTACCATTGGATCAAGCTGAAAAATTAGGAGTGTGTTCCCAAGATAGTCATCTACATTCTGAACAGTTAGTTTTTTTTTTTGGAATTTTAGATTTCTAATCTCATAACAATAACGCATTTTTGGATGATTTCTCTCCTTTTTTGTTCGTATTAACATTACCTTGTGTTGCAGCTTATATTATTTTAAAAATAAAAGAATGTGTTGAAATCTTAATTATATGTATCTAATAATATGTCAAAATTTAAGATGAATTCAATTTTAAGTGTCACTTTATATTAATTATTTTAATAATAAAAATTAACTAATTTAATTCTTAAATTGATGTTTTGTATAAGTAATTGTTTTTTTTATAATTTTAACTAATATTACATGTCAAATATTTGAATTTATAATAAATATAATATTAGAAAATTTTCTATATAATACAGCCCAATATGAAAGGATACTTTAGCATACTGAATTGTGTCGATGGGTGAAAAAATTATTGATCTCAAATCTAGTTTACATGTATTATTTTGAATAAATGCTTAAATATTAAGTTGAAACTTAATTGGCAGTTTTCAACGTAAATCCACCTACTTTAAATGCTTTTGGTTTAGACTTCCTAGGCCTAAACTCATTATCACTTATTAGCTCTCAACTAATCATTATTGTTTCATTGTTTACTTGCTCACAATAAATAACACCTTTTCTTCATTGCATCTATCAAATTTCCTGATACTCGGGTTTAATTATTCAATGATTCTAAGATGTAATATGAATCATAGGGAGATAATTGAATAAGTTAATAAAAGATTCATCATTCTAAAGAAATTAGATAAAATATTACACTATTCTTGATTAGTAGTAATTTAAGAAATTCTCTAGTTAGAATAAAATGATATTTGAAAAGGAGTTTTCAAATATCAATTATAAATCAACTATTAATTAGTAAGAATGAACATAATTGTATTTAAATAGAATAAATACTCTATATCTAATTGAAACATTTGATAACGAAAGGATTAATTCATATATCATAACCATGTACGAATAGGTGGGATTAAACTATGTTGACATTCATAATATTTGGGTGGTTATGACATATTGTTAAATGCTAATCTTGATAGATACTTATAAATTGTTTAATTAGAGAATTAAAGATAAATTAAAAATATTTTTAACTTATCTAATTCTAGTTATGAATTAGAATTATAATTTATATTAAAAACTTAATGAATCACAAATAAAAAGTAGTTAAAAAGAGAACAATCAATATGAATTAAGTTGGAGTTAATTATAAAGTTTGAGAAACTTCATAAATCAAATGTGAGATATTTGATTTTATTAAAATTAAATTATAATTATAACTAAGAGTTAAACTTTAATTATAGTTAGGAATGAGGAATATATAAGTAAAGAGGAAAAGAAAGAAAAGGCTTTGTATTTTTAGTGTGTATATCCAATATACATGAGGGGTATTTATCACGTTGGGTTACATGATTCTGTGGCTAAATGGTTAGACTCTAAGATATATGTTGACTCCCCTCTCAAAATCAAAATGGTAATGAAGATGATAACTTGAGTTTGGAGATAAGATATAGAAATCGCTTAGGTGATTGAAATTTGGTGAAGATATTAGTAATCTATGATTATGATGAGACATGAACATACTATATAGTATCGAGAAGTATATGATGACATATAAGATGACAATCAATCTCAATATGTTTAGTACATTCATGGAAGACAACATTGTAGGCAATTTATATGGCATTGTGATTATCACAAAAGAGAGGAAATGTAGAAGAGGAAGGAACACCCATATCCTGAAGTAAGCATTGGAACCAGAGGAGCTCAGAGGTGGTGTTACTAAAAGCTTAGTATTCTACTTTAGTACTGGATTAAGAGAAAATTGTTTGCTTCTTACTTTGCCATGAAATGAGAGATGTGTCAAGAAAAAAAACAATAGCCAATAGTGGATCGACGATTGATTAGGTCTCCATCCTAATCACCACCAAAGTATGCTCGTAATTTTAATGAAGACAAATGACTAAAATAAAGTCCATTGAATATAGTTCCTCTAATGTACTGAAGTATGTAGAGAACAACAGATAAGTAAGTAATATGAAGTGCAAACGTAAATTAGCTCAATGCCTAAATGAGAGACAACAAGATATATAAGACTGCCAAATAATTGGCAATAAAATGTATCATCATTGATATGGTATTTAGAAGTAGTAAAAATATGCTTACTAGAGTCAAGTGGAATACTAGTAATCTTAGTGTCAGTAAGGTCAGCACAACAAGATCAATGGCATACTTTACTTATGAAAAATAGTAACCGAAGTCATCAAATGATATCTCAAGACCTATAAAATTACTCAGATTACCTAAGTCTTTCATTTCAAATTATTGATGAAGAAATTATTTGAAAATGAAGATACCTGAGTGTCATCACTAGTTATTACCATGTCATCAATATAAAGAAGAAGAAAAGTGCATCTTTGATCTACTTTACAAAGGAACAAAGCATGATCATAAGAGTTATACTTAAAACCAAGATGTTCAATAATGGAGTTGAATTTGGCAAACCAGGCTTGAGGAGCTTGCTTATGTCCATACAAGACTTTATAAAGACGACAAATCTTATTAGGTGGATGATCATACCTAGATGAAGGTTTCATATACAATTCTTCGGTGAGGCTGTCATTCAGAAAAGCATTTTTGACATCCTTTTGAAATAATTTTCAACACTTGCTAACAACAATGGCAATAAGACTATGAACTGAAATCAAATGAGCTATAGGAGCATATAAGGAGTCTTCTACAAAGGAGATTAGTAGAATTATTATATTAATTTCTTCTTGTATAAAATCTTTATAAATGGACTTATTAAGATGCATCAAAAGTAATCATCTCTATGCTACAAAATATAAATAAATAAAAGAGTTAATTAAACAAAGTCTCAAACTTAACTTAATTTTATAATACTAACTCGAACTTTCAAAAATAGTAATATAATGTTTGAACTTTCACTATAAGAAAATAACAAATTATCGACGAAACATTACTGGCAAAAAACATTTCATAGTAAATTAGCGACAGAAATGGATTATCCATCGGTAAATTTGACAGAAATTTTTTTGTTGCGACGACCAAAACATCTGTTGATAAATGTGGAGGGAAAATATCCCCACAAGTTTCTCGACGGAATATAGTGACGGAACATTAAAGTCCGTCATAAAAGTAGGCAGCAATGGCTCGCGAGAAAAATAAGCATCTTGAATACTGACGAAACCACAATTCCGTCAGTAAATTTCAAATTGTTCGTAAAATAAAACGACATCATTTGGTTTTAATCTAAACGACGTTTTATTCACAAACTTAACAAACCCGAAGCCCCCTTTCTCCTTCCCCTCTGTTATTTTCTCTCTTCTTCCCACCATTAATGTCGTCAGTCCTCTTCCTCCCAAGCTTTCACCTTCGATTTTTGCTTCATTTTTGGTCCATCGTGCATCAGTTTTAGGTAACAAAACTATTAGGTTTATTTTGTCTCCAAAAAATGAAGGTGTTAAATGCTTATATATATGATCGTGGGTGGGTGGGTGTGTTTTGTTTGGATTATTGGTTTATGCATTTTTACGTTGAATTGTTGGTTTATTTGTGGTTTGAATGTGTTGTTGTTGGTAAATAATGAAAAAATGCAGTTGTTTTGTTATTAGTTAAAGATAATTCGGGTTGCCTATAAATTTGTTCAATGAAATGCTGAAATGTCTCTTAGGGGCATATCAGTTGAATTAGAATTTGGGGCGACTGTAATGTTTTTAACTAATGCAATTTATCTTATTTTCTTAACAAATATTAGAATAATATCTAACTTTACTATTACCAAACCTACGTCATTCCCTTTTCCACATAACCTTAGGCTTTCTTTGGATAAAGGTCAATAACTTTATTAGTATCCTGAAGGCTATAGAAGGCTCATTAATAAACTACTTTATTTAACAACAATAAGGCCATGCATCTCTTATATTATCTAACACCTTAATTAGTTTCTTTTTTATTTTTAAGGAGCCTCATTTGCAAAATGCCTTTCATGTGTTAAGATATCTCAAAGGCACTATCTCAAGAGGTTTATTCTACCTAGTAAAATAATATCTTAAATTAATTGGCTTCTCTGATGTTGATTGGCTTCATCTTTGATGATATAAAGAATTTTTTCTAGCTATCATATCTCCATAGATCATTCTCTTATTTATAGGAAAACAAAGAAATAAAATACAATTTCATGGTCCTCTATAGAGGTTTAGTACCTAAGCATAGCAACCATAACTTGTGAACTTCTATGGCTCAACTACTTTCTTCAAGATCTACATATTCTTATGTAGCTTATAGGAACCCTCCTTTGTGATAACAAAGTTGCACAATAAATGTTGGGTCCGGTTTCCGGAACCCAACTCCATGTTGGGTCTCGTTACCGGAACCCAACTTTGGATCATGTACGTGAGCTTAATCCTATGGAACCTCCTTGAACATCATCGATTCATTTTCTTGCGAAAATCATGAGACTCTCAATTTTTTTTCCTTCCTCACTCTTTAAAACAATACTTACAACTAATTTTCATCATTCACATTCGATACTCTCAAACAAAGATTTTTACAAAACTATAATGGCCTCTCAAGTCACAATACAATATAATCCGAAATCTCAAATTACAAAAATAGAAAATGAAGCAATTCCTCTTAGGCTCTTGATCACTTGATCTCCTAGCTATCACCTGAGGATGGGAACAGGAAGGGGGTGAGCTTGAAAGCTCGTGGGTAACAGTTTATAATTAAAAGGTAAGCAAAAGCCTTGAAAACATTTTACTTGTCTTAGAAAACTTTCTAAGAGTTCATAATCATATGATTCTTAGGCATTCATCCAAAACATTTATAACTTATATCCCATGTAGAAAATCAATATGTATGCAAATCATGAATGCATCACTCATATCAACTTGTCATAAATCACATAAACATATCAAAGGATTTAGGTAAGTCCAAAACATGACGCACTACACATTTCCAATGAAATGGTCCTGTGTAGTCATGAATTCTTATGGGAGTCCTTGAGGGAGCTACATGCCACTTGCGGGCAGGCGGAAGAAGCCTATACTTGGGTCAACGTGCACGTGACTGTTCTTGAGGGACTACCACAAACCCACATAACACATAGATTTCAAAATCTTGTAAACTTGTTGCCCAAAATGGTACTTTTCTTGAAAACTTGCTTATCATATACTTGACGTATATCTTGAAAACCATTCTCGAAAACATGATTTCATAAACATGCATCTTTTTCAAAAATATCTCTTTCATGGTCTTTTCCTTTTGAAAAACATCACTCAAATCATGTAACAAAAAAAATAACAGATTTCACAAATCATACATGAACAATAATGCAGCACTTATTATGCAAATGAAGTCAGAAAACTTCTTTTATTTAAAGAAAATAGTAGTAGCTTATTTACTCTATTATAAACATGTACCCACCTTGATTTTCTTGCTTAAAGACTTGCTCAAAATGCTTCTTCTCTTGTTCCGCTTGTCTCTCTTGATCCCTTTATGCAATAACAAAAATCCCACTCAATAGGGTTTTCAATTGAACATCCCTCAAAGCACAATCACTAAAATTGGTTCCAAAATACTTAAACCCAAACATTTTCTAAACTCCATGAACTATAATCCTTCTAAAAATCCAAGAGATTTAAAATGATCTTACCTTCCTTCTTCACCAAATGAAGGGATCTTTAGCTCAAAAGAAAGCTCTTCTTTTCCTCTACCTTTTTCTCTTCTTGAACAACCTCAAAATCTCTCTTAAGGGCTAACATAATTGAAACCCTAACTTGTTTCTCTTGTTTCTTTCTTTCTTTCTCTTCTTCTCTTCATATTTCTCTCTCTTTATGACACTCTCTTCTCATCCACGCATTCTGTTTCTCTAGAATATTCTCATTTATGTTTTCTCCTTTATTTATAAGCAAGACAATACTTCTGCTTCCAATTATTCCCTTAATGAGTCCAAAAAGTCCATTTTATCCTTCCTTATAGGCTTATGTTCTTTTAAACTTAAGTGTCCTGCCAAAAATACCCTTGAACATTCTGACATAATACTTTCTTCTAGAAAATGTCCCCCATTGACTTAAGTTTTTGGTGCCACCGAAATCATTCAATTTGATTTGGTGATTTAAAAGATATACTTCAAACATTCTTAGACTGCTCTTGTCTATAACAGTATACTATGGACAACTTTCATCTGAAATTTTAAACATTTTGGAGACTAAAATAGATTCTAATTTCTTCATACCATTTGTATCTCCATGTCTCTAGTTTACCACAAATCATAAATCATCTCATTTGGATCAGTAGAGCTTCAGAAATCATCAAAATACTGAAGTATATTCAGTGGAATAACACCAGTTCATATTATTTAAGAACACATTCACTGTACCCGTCCTACTCTTTTCACTCAATCTTCCTTATTTCATTTCAGATAGCTTCAATTTTTGGTGGAGATATAGAGAAAAGTCTTACGAATCCAATGGTTTAAGAATCAAGTCATTTGGAGGTCTAGTAAAGAAGTTATGGTCAAAAGAAGCAACCATGTTTATGACCTCAATCATACTGAACCTGTTTCGGAGAAACAGCCATAACGTTCTGTAGAAATTTTAGATTGAGGTGTTCTTTGGATGGTTCGAAAGAGGACTTTAAGAGCTACAACTTTCATGAAGACCTCAAAAAAATTCTTTCATCTGAGGGGTCAAAAATAGGACAGACAATATGATGTTATTTTTTAGACAAAGTGACGTCATCAGACGATACAAGATTGAGAAAATTGCCATAACTTTCCCTACAGATATCGGATTAAGGTATTCTTTATATGGTTGGAAAGAAGACTTCAAGAGCTACAACTCTCATGAAGACCTCAAAGGCAACTTCTTTCATCTGAGGGTCAAAAATAGAACAGACGACATGTTGAGATGAAGTGACATCATCAGACGATACAAGGTTGGAAAAATTGCCATAACTTTCCCTACAGATATTGGATTAAGGTGTTCTTTATATGGTTAGAAAGAAGACTTCAAGAGATACAACTCTCATGAGGATCTCGAAGGCAAATTCTTTCATCTTGGGGTTCAAAATAGAACAGACGATATGACATCATTTTTTAGACGAAGTGACGTCATCAGACGATACAAGGTTGGAAAATTGCCATAACTTTCCCTACAGATATCGGATTAAGGTGTTCTTTATATGGTTAGAAAGACGACTGCAAGAGCTACAACTTTCATGAAGACCTCGAAGGCAAATTCTTTCATCTGCGGGGTAAAAAAATAGAACAGACGATATGATGTCATTTTTGAGACAAAGTGACGTCATCAGACGATATAAGGTTGGAAAAATTGCCATAACTTTCCTTACAGATATCGGATTAATGTATTCTTTATATGGTTAGAAAGAGGACGTCAATATCTACAACTTTTATGAAGACCTCAGAGCGAGAATCAGCCTCTAAAGGGTCAAAAATGGAACAGAAGAAGGAAGCAAAAAGGTCAAACTAAGACAATGCTGAAGTCAAACTAAGACTATGCTGACGTCATACTAAGATGATGATGACGTCATACTAAGACGGAACGAAACTAAGACGATGCTGACATCATACTAAGATGATACTAACGTCATACTAAGATGGAAGCAAAACTAAGACGGAACAAAACTAAGACGATGCTGACATCATACTAAGACGATGCTGATGTCATTCTAGGATGGAACAATAAAAAGGACATAACTTTCAGCTCAGATGTCCAAAATTTTCATACTATATACCGTTGGAAAGATAAAAGAAAGATCTACAACTCTCAAGAAGGTAACTTTGCCAAAATCTGTCTAGATTAATCTAGATTTTCTCCCGAAGTTAGAATATGAATTTTACAATCAGTTCTCAACGTCCTGCACCTAGCTCTCAACTTCATGAAAACTTTTGAGATTCTTAGAAACAAAATTGAAATTCGATGTATTCATACGAAATGTAGCCATATATCTCTAGTTTAATCCAAATTAAGAATCATCTCGTTTAGACAATTAGAGAAAACGTTGTGGCTAAAATATTGAAGCATACTCAGTGAACATTTTCCATATTTCAAACTTTCAATATTTTACATCTAACTCAACTTCTACCTAAATTATCCCTTTCATTACAACTACAAAATCACTTTTACAACACCTAATCACTAAGAATCTTCCAAAAACTAAATTAACACTATAACCAAATTTTTCATCCCAAAAAACACCGTATTTATGAACAAACACATAAATGTTATTTTCCATAAGTCCCCAACTCGAAAGGAATTACTCACTACTTACCTGCTGAAAACTCCAAAATCTTCAAGCCCTAAACTCCATACGATTTTCGTACTTCACTGAGAATAATGACTAGCTTCTGGTTTTTTCTTAGGGTAGAGGACACAAATGGCAAAGTGAGTTTAGTGTGGGAAAGGAAAACATAGAAATCTCTTAGAAGGTATTTGATGGAAAACTATGTGTATGGGAAGAAAATTTGAAGAAGATGACAATGAAGAAGGAACTTCGACATGACTTAACCTGTCAACTCTCAAAGATCAGTAACCTACTTCTAGCAGAAGTACAAAAGCCTAAGTGACACTTGTCACTTTCCTATGGTCTAAGCTCTAACCAAGTTCCTTTTGAACTAAACTCA
>JAOTBA010000003.1:23685805-23701569 GCA_025629845.1 Erythroxylum squamatum | reverse complement strand
CCGTGGAAAACACTACTTCTACCTTTTCCTATCTTGCGTGCTCCTTGATTATGTTATAGTTAATTGCAATTGTTGCTGCGGTTATCTGTTCATTTGTTTATTTTCTTCATTTTTTGTTTCAGTACTTTGTGGAGGTTGGAGCTATTGCTGTGAGACGTGTAAAGAAAGAGGATATGCGCCATATGGCTTCTTAAGCATGCTTCTTGTCCCCTTTGTAGAAGGGATCTGTGACGCTTCTGTAAATTACACGACATATAAATGTTCTTTTGTTCTTTAACTTGCCACTGCCTTTCATAGCCTATGTAATTTTGTTCCGCTAGATGATTGTCGCCCTGTTGCTTTGGTGTTTCGAGTCTGCAACATTATGGGATCGATGCTTGTACTAGATTAGTGATCTGTATAAAAAGTTTCAGATTTGATAGTTTTAGTTATTCTTCCAATGTTTCAAGGAACGGTGTGACTAGAAGGATCCTTTGTTCTATTCAATGAAAAATAACAATAACACTAAAAGATAAAAAAATTGTATTTTAATTTTTTAAAATTAAAATAATCTTTGAAAAATGGAAAAAATAATAAGAGAATGTTTAAAATTAATGGTATACTAAAAAATTGAAGAATTATTAAATAAATAAAATTTATAAATAATATTGAATAGTTACTAAACAAATAAGATTAAAAAATTATATTTTAAAAAATAATTATTAAAATTAAAAATTATTAAATTAATTTGATTTTCAAAAAAATGAAAATAATAATAAAAAACGTCACATAAGATATTTCGCGACGCTTTTAAAACGTCACTGAAAATCTTCTTCGACGTTTTAAAAAGACGTCGCAGATTTCTTCACATTCTGTGACGTTTTAAAAACGTCACAGAATGTTAGACAATCCGTGACGTTTTTTAAAAACGTCGCGGAATGTTAGAGATTTTATGACGTTTTTAAAAACGTCGCGGATTGTCCAACCTTTTAGTGACGTTTTTCGAAACGTCGCGGAATGTTAGCATTTTTCGCGACGTTTTTCATAAAACGTCGTGAATACCCTTTGCCTACTCCACATTCCACGACGTTTTTAGTGACGTTTTTTTAAACGTCGCAAATTCTCTTCTGCGATGTTTTATGAGCTTTTGTGACGTTTTAAAAATGTCGCGAAAGGCCTTCTTTTCTTGTAGTGAAAGTACTAGTGCTGGTACGTCACACCATGATATTATGAATGCTTTGGGAAAAATATGTATTTTGCCTGGTTTAGAGATTGGTCCTCCTAAATTTTATTTTTCTTGCATGTTGATTGAAGATCCGCAAAGAAAGTCCTTTTTTTTTGTTTACCAGATGATACAAAGAGGGTTGAATACATAAAGTTTATGTATGAGTATGAAAAACATAAAAAACATTAAACATGGCTTCTATCTATCCATTACTATGTTTAGTTTATTATTTTTATTATTTTTGCACTTATGTTTACCTGCTATATTATTTATTTCTTTATATTTAGATATATAAGTGTGTTGTTTATTTACAATATAATTTTGCTTATTGATCTGTAGGTATGGATGATAATGTTATGCAAATTATACAACTTCTGCAAATGAAGCAATTGTTGGACAATGAGACTGAATTTTGGGATTCGAAGGCTTGTGTAATGGGTTACATGAGTATGTATTTTTTTGACCACATATATAAGGAATCATGCATGACTTCCTATCAAATAGGAGAACTATGGATGAATGAATTGTTGAATGGTCACGAAAAAAGGTGTTTTAATACATTTAGGATGAATCAAAATACATTTCGTCAATTATGTATAGTTTTGGAAAAAAATTATGGTTTGAGACCTTCGGATAGGATGTCTATTTTGGAGAAAGTCGGTCTATTCGTGTATGTCCTACGTAAAGGTTCTTCTAATAGAGATACCAAAGAGCGCATTCAACATTCTAGTGAAACTGTGAGTAGAGTTTTTAAAGAAGTTTTGACTGCTATGGATGAATTTTCAAGGGATATACTCGTACAAAAAAATCCCGAATTCAAGGACACTCCACTATAAATTGCCAATGATGTTAGATATATGCCACATTTTAAGGTAATTGAATATGTTCTTCCTCTCCCTTCATTATATTTTCCATTAAAAAATGTTGTTTTATCATCTTATGATTATTATTTTATATTAGGATTGCATTGGAGCTATTGATGGTACACATATAGCGGTAGTTGTTGCAGATGAGGATCAAATGAGATTTAGAGGACGGAAAGGAATAACAACAACAAATGTATTGGCAGCAAGTGACTTTAACTTACTATTTACATATGTTTTAGCGGGTTAGGAGGGATCAGTACACGATTCTCGTATTTTTCTTGATACAATCGGTAATCCAAGACTGAAAATTTCAAAACCACCGATAGGTAACTTTAAGATTTGTAGGATTTGCTATTAATGATTTAGACTTTTTTATGATATCATTTATACTAATTATATTGCTTCTATAGAAATTCAGGTAAATATTACTTGGTTGACAAAGGCCATCTGGAAAGAGAAGGATATTTGACACCTTATCCAAAGACAAGATATCATTAATCGGAGTTTCGTGGTGCAAATCCAAGAAGATCTCAAGAAGTTTTTAACCGAGCTCATTCATCATTGAGAAGTTGTATTGAAAGGGCTTTTGGTGATCTTAAGGCTCGATGGAAGATATTGGAGAAAATACCTATGTATTCATTAATGGATCAAAATAAAATAATTTGTGCAGCTTTTGCGTTGCATAACTATATTAGAAGAAGTACAATTAGTGACCCCACTTTTAGCATCATCGATCAAGATTTTGAATTTATACCTCCAGATGTATTTCAAGATGTTAGAAGTTAACTCTACACAAGAAGGCATTGAAGAACAAAGAACTCGGGAGATGACAACTATTCGTAATAATATTGCTTCTAGTTTAATGACAGTTAGAC
Source organism: Erythroxylum squamatum (assembly GCA_025629845.1). Lineage (NCBI taxonomy): Eukaryota > Viridiplantae > Streptophyta > Magnoliopsida > Malpighiales > Erythroxylaceae > Erythroxylum > Erythroxylum squamatum. Next base: position 23,698,624 of record JAOTBA010000003.1, on the reverse strand, counting down.
GTCGTTCTTGAATTGTTATAAATCTTCGCTTTATATTATTATTATTATTATTATTATTATTATATGTTCTTATTAAAGTTATAAGCTTAATTTTTGTAGAATTTAATATCTAAAATCTAAATTCTTGTAAAAATATTGAACATTGACAGCTAAGATATTTAATATTCATACCCTTATAAGTTTTTTAAAAATCATGCCCTCAATAGTCATTTTACACATTAACAGCTAATATTGAATAGTTAATTTTATCAAACATTAAATGACAAACAGTTAATGCAATCAACTAGTCAAATCAACTGATAGAATTAGCTAACAACTAATACAACCAGCTGATTACCAAACAGGATCATTATCTCAAATTTTAGTGGGGCATAAAGCCACTTGCTTTAACAAAGTCAACCACATGGCAGACAGACAACTTCAAAGTTTAATAGTTTATAGTTAATTTCCACATGAATAAAATACGTTTCAATTTTAAATTATTTTGTTATTAATAATTATACTTCAGTTTGTTGAGATGTTTTGGTAATTCTTTAAAACTAAAATCGGTGGATCCGAAGTCCAAAATCACAAGGCCGTTTGTGTCTGTACGTGCAAAAGGCTCTGGATATTACGGCAGAGCACCATCACACATGACGGTGATGCGAGGCAGCGTATTCAATCAATCCACAAATGGACAACCTTACGCCGTTGATTACATCAGATTACTGCTAGGCAGTACAGGGCACGAGTCGAGAGTGAGTATAAAAGAATCGGTGGGTCCCACTTCTTCGTGTAAAAACAAAAATTTGTAAGACATCCATGCACCGGATCTCTGCTTTGGTAAGTAAGGCCATGTGGAGAGGGTCCCACCAACCCAACAGAAGATTATGTCAATGTCTTCGTGTTGTCGTTATAAGCTTCTTGTGCCCTTTGTAAAATGTTCACAGGTAAACGACCAATGACTATTTCCACTCTTCCTTCTTTTTCTTTCTTTCTTTTTTTCCTTTTTAGTTTTATCTGATAACAAGTTGTATCTTACAGAGAGAGTTATGACTAAGTGAAACTCGTTTTCTTTCTATAAGCTTTGGAATTCCCTCGATGCCGTAGTAATGTTTATAAAATCAGCAAACAAACATATCATCCTTAAGAACACATATCTGGTATCAATAATTTTGTATTTCTCTATTTTTATTGAAAACAGGAAATTATATGAAATTTTTGTTTACCTGCCCAAAATAAAATTATTTCACGTAAAAATTAATGTGTATACATATACATGTCTTTCTTGAAATATTTAAACTATTTATTTCATTGTCACACTAAATATATGATTACAATATGAATGCTCTTTCAGTATGTTTGCTTCAAAAAAAAATTCTCATATCATAATTGAGATTTTATTTTATTTTTAGTTATTAAAATATTATGAGAAAACATTTATATTTGAAGAATATGAATATTATTTTTATCAAATGATGTATGTGGGCCATTTAAAAATAATTTTTCTATTAATTAAAGGTAAAATTGTATACTACTGAATCTTCCCAAACTCCGCATGCTATTAAGAATTATTTCGGGCGTCGTTGTTGTTCTTTTTATCAAATGATTGTTAATCTCTTGATATTGGGTGAAATATTTTCATGATTTACTTCCGCTTTCATCTTAACAGGACAACAATAATCAATATTCTTTCAATATATGTTTTTTAAAAGTATTTTTCTCATATCTTATTTGAAAAATAAATATTTGTATGTTAATTATTAAACATATTCTAATCAATTATTTATATATCTTGATGGGCATAAGTGTACTTCAATCAGTACAAGTGAATATTTTGACAAAATGTTTCATCAGTAAGAGATTTATATATATATGTTAGAGCGTCTCATATTGCTTAAATATGAAGATGTTAAAAGGTTTATAAGTGGTAAGGGTCAACTATTCAAAAAACTAGTTCTAGTTATTTGGACAATAATTGACCCAAACCCAATTCTTGTTAGTGGACTCTTCACGAGGGGGAGTGTTAGAGTGTCCCATATTGCCTAGATATGAAGATGTTAAAAGGTTTATAAGTGGTAAGGGTCAACTATCCAAAAAACTAGTTCTAGTTATTTGGATAATAGTTGACCCAAGCCCAATTCTTGTTAGTGGACTCTACACTTTACCCATATTAAAAAAAATTAACAATATATGATTTTGTTACTCTTTAAATAGCAAATTTGCAAATAGGTTATTTTTGTGAGATTATTACGTTTGAATTTAGTTTAGAGGCCAATTTTGTTCCATGTTTCGTAAATTTTATTTAGTTGAATATTTTAAGACAAATAATTAGACCTTAATGAAGAGCAAATATTATAGTAGCCAACAGTTATTATTTATTAATTACATCCATATATGATTTTATACTTTTTTGGTAGAAACAAACTTATTCTTTAAATAGTATAGTATTCAACTATAAGATTATGCAATTAAAATAATGAATGATGTCGACTAGCTTAGCGCAGTAAAGCAAACTACTAATATGGTAGAATGAAAACTACTAATATGGAGCAACTCTTGTGGCCAGCCCTTTATCGCTTCGTGCGAGCACCCAGAGCGGAGGGATTAGTTTCTGCGTTCGGCAGGGGATACCCTGGTTAGCACAAAAAAAAAAAAAGAAAATAAAACGATTTATATCGAAAATAAGATTCTCGTATCTGATTTATTAAAAAAAAAGAATTCTTGTATCAGGAATTTAAAATTGGAAATTACTGCAATTGAATTTGAGGGAAGGCTTAGAAACTATTTGTTTGATTACAAGATTAGGTAATTAAAATTAAAAACTATACCTTTGTCCACAATCCACATTGTTTTTTTTTAATGATTATCGTGACAAGGCTTATAGGTATAGGAAAAATAAAATAAACCTTCGTCTCAAAATACAAAATTTTGGGATGGAAATAGCAAAAATGAAGTGAAACCAGATCCTGAAAGTAGCTAGTTTAATCCTCTGCACTCGTCAAATTGTCGGTGCCAACTAAGATCCAAAATCTTTTTTTTCTCGTCTTTGATGAAACGTTTCACAGAAACGAATAAAGACAAGGTCTCATAGAAAAAGCATATTGTCTCTAGCATTGCTAATTTCCTCAACTAGAAAATGTTCCATGCAGTAGTGCTTATGACTATAGCAAACTAACACAGGAAAATGTTATGTAATAAGATTAGAACTCGAAGTCAAAATCTGGTTTTTGGACCATAGTTCTTTCACCTTGATCTTCGGCTAGATGCTTTGTTGCATTCCTAGACCACCCATCGAGGGGTGAACTGAGCTTCATTTCTGGTAATGAAGAATGGATTTTAGGCGAAGTCAAGCGGCTTTCTTGCTCCTCTGATGGTACCGAAGTTGTAAGTACAGTCCCTTGTTTGTACAAGGTACTTAATTGATGAAAATAAGGACACGTACTGGAATCAGTAGACCTCTTCTTTCTAACATCCTTGGTCTTTCTGAAGTACTTGTTTATGTTCTCCCACTTCTCTTTACACCTCTTTGCACTCCTCTTGTAACCCAGCTCCAGCATCCCTTGTGAGATTCTCTCCCAAAGAGGACACTTAGGTGTTGCTACTTCCTTGTCCTGATCAATATTGTTATGGAAACTGCTCCTTATGTTTATCAAAGCTAAGACTTCATCTCTTGGCCATCTCTTTCCAAGATCTTTCTTATCATTGGCTGAAGACTTTGAGTCAATTGTTGTATCTGTTGGCAATGGACTTTGTGCTGCTAGTGGGTTGTTTGGGGTGTTCTTATAACTAGGGTTTTCGAGAGCTAGGACCTTGGTTGATGCATTAGGAACTTTTGGAATGCTTGAGATAGGACTGGAACGGAAGTTTTCAGGTGCTTGGTTAGCTTTTCTAGTGACCAAATTGCTTCTGGTCTGCAATTCAAGTCCACTTGGGTTATTTGCTTGACTGTTGTCAGTAGGGTTTTGCGCAAACACTAAGGAAGATGAAGTAGAAGCACTAGTAGAACTGTTTGATAGCTCACCAAGATTTCGTGTGTAAGCACTTCTCTCTCCAAGGCTTTCGACAGAAGAATCAACTGGTGTGAATCTTTTCAAGTACTTCATAATTGTTGACTGTCTATCACTTGCAAGAGCTTGTTCGTCTGCCCTAAGCTTGTTGATCCTATCCAATTCTTGCTTCTTCCATGCTTCTTCTCTTGCAACGTTCTCTTCATCCCTCTTCATCATATCACGAATAATCTTGTTATGCATCTCCTCTTGTTGAGTCATTAATTTGTTCACGACATCCTCACAAAAGCTCTTGAAAATCGCAAACTTCTTCTGTTTGATCTGTCTCTTTCTCTTCTTATTATTGCTCTTTAAATATTCAACCTGTTTCTCATTGTCTTGATTTGGGTTCCCAGCTACTCTCTGGTCATCTATTGAATCTTCTTCCAAAATCTGCCCCACCTTGTCTTCTTCTTCATCACTATTTGTCTTGTCGACCTTCTTGTCCTTGTTGTCATCACCAGAAACCTCTTGTGGGCTTTGATGATCAACACCGTCATGATAAAGCTCTCCAAGATCAGTAAAAATTCTGTAATTGATATTGTTATTGAAGTACCTGTTTTCTTCCTCAAACTTCTCTTTGCATTTATCGGCGCTTCTTTTGAAACCAAGCTCTGCAAGCTTCCTGCACCCACCATAAATGTACAAAACCAAAACCATCCATATATCATTAGCATTTATTTTCTCTGTTTCGCTGCGTTGAATCATGTAAATCACAGAAAATGGTGTCTTTTTGATGCTTCCTTCTGTCTCTTTATCTCTCTCTTACTCTCTCTGACTGAAGATCCATATATGTAATTCTGGGTCAACTAATTCATTCAAGGATTTGCCTGCAGTAATCTCATTCTCACGTTCACTTAGTGACGAGTTGACAATTTTCCATAACTAGAAATGTTTCTAAACAAAACCCCTCTTATGCTTTCCTATGTTTTACTTTGCAGCACTAGAAATTACAAGAAAGAAGAGAATAATCATATATAAGCACAAACGACCAACTTAGTATACATATAAATGTATGGAATCGTACCTTGAAACATGTTCCCAAGAGAATTCAGGGAACCAATTGTCCAAGCTAGATCTGACCCTCAAAAGAGCAAGCACTTCATCATTTGACCATGGATCAACTGACTCGGGCATCAGTCGGTTGCCACCAACTTCAAAACCCGTAACAGCCAAGCCGTTCTCTTCTTGTTCGCTGGTGGCTGGTACTGGACATTGGTGCAATGGTTGCAAGAATGGAACTTGCAGAGAAGAAGATGTAGTACTACTGATGTAAGGATCAAAACTCGGGAAGTGATGAGTGGTGGATGAGACATGGAGAGGAGGGAAATTAGAGAGAGATGGTGATGCTCTTGAAGTTATGAACTGACGGAACTGGTCTGGCACTCCTTCAAACATTTTTTTTTCAGTAGTTGTATTGTTTTTATGTTTATGGTGATGACTTTCTCTCTAGAGTTAGAGTATAAACTTTCTCTCCGACTGTAAATTGGCAAAACCAAAACTTGCACGCACACAACACTACAAAAACACCAAATACGCACTCATAACTCTCTCTCTCTCTCTCTCTCTCATTTATCAAGGACTTTGTCATGTCATACAAGGAAAGTTTGTAGGAGGAATGTTTGTGGACTAAGGAAGGTGGTGAGATTGGGGACTGTATTTTATTCGTATAAAGAATCCAATGCAGTAGCTGACGGTCATGACGGTGTAATTAACGGCACGGAAGATGGCAGGACACGTGAAAACTTGCAGAGGCTGGGACCAATTATTTAAGGGGGAAGGGGGTAATTGTCGCATGCTACTCAGGGCTAGGCTACGGTTTGTAGAGACTCAATATAGTACTCCCATGTGTTGACCATTTTTATGATTTGATTTTGGAGACCATACTCCTTACAAAGATTAAAGTTACAGTAGCAAAACAACAGGAACCTGGTGAGTCCATTCATCAACAGGTTTCTGTTTTTAGCCGCAACCAAAAGAGACTCTCGGACATGCTTCAATTCCCTGATTTAAGTTCATAAGAAAATCACAGGTTTAGTGGAATGTGTTCTTAATGCTTCCTTATATTAGAAGAAAGTGTCTCAATCACGTCAAGGTCATGTCTATCTCAAGATAGATTTCAGTCTTGGGTTTCAACTGCAAAGTTGGCCATATCAATATGTTTGGTGCAAAACGACAATGGGTGTAGGACTGCAGAAAAGATCGTTACAGAACAAGAGAATGAGAGGAAAGAGAAAAGAGAGTACAATGTTATCACTAATTCTGGGTAACTTATCGGTTCGTTACACGTTATAGACCCATCAGGCTTTCATCTGCTGCTACATTTAATATTGTCGAGAACAAACATTATAGAGAAATAAAACTAGATTGTTTAGGGAAGTTTCTGCATTATGCCTAGACGACTTCGTTTTCTTTTGTTTGTTAACTTCATCTTCAAAAATCTTGTCCACAAGGTTAGCATCGATATAGCGTTTCTGTAACTTAAATAGAGGCTCCCAAGTTACATCCTCTGGTGAGCAACCAATTCATTGTGCCAACACTTGCGTCATCGGACAATTGTGATGCTTCACAATCCCCCAGTCCAAAATGCCTCAAAGGCTAGATTATAAGCGACTCGCAGTCGCCCTATTTACTCCACGATGGAGTAGGTGCCATAATACCGAGGTGATAACTTTTAGTAGTTCTTCCTTTGTAGGGAATGTTTCTGGTACAACCGAAGCTCGAGGAGCATTATATATCTCCTACTTCAAAATCTCAGTTGGTCCTCTTGCGATCCACTTGTTACTTCATTTAGTGGTAGGGTTTCTGGAGGTGGAATTTCAATAAGGTCAGCGCCACCTCTCTGTCCATTATTTCATCGACCATTACACTCTGGGAGTCTCCTGCCAAGTATAGTACGTACACCGGAGGGGTAACTGTATAATAGTTCAAATGATGTTGAGTTGATGGCTGTGTGGAACGTGGTGTTATACCACAATTCACCCAATGAGACCCACTATGCCCGTCTTGTCGGGGCCACTACAAGAAAAATAAAATTTAGCGTCCTAAATTATCAACAGAAAATCTACACATTGCATTGATAAATTAAGTTAGCAACAAAATTTACTGATGGACTAAGGCGTCGGAGAAACATTCATTGGGAATAATTTGTGACAAATCACTAAATGTTCATTGATAAATTTACTGACGGTTATTTTATACTGTCTTTAGTCAGTAAAGTTGCTGACAATAAAGATTAGTCCATCGGCAATGTTACAGATAGAATTGGTTATTTCGTTGGTAAGTTAATGAGAACATTACCAACGATTATTCGGTGATGTCTTTAGTCGGTAAAGTTACCAACGGAATAGGCTATTAATGACAACATTACTGACGATTATCAGTTGTCCGTCGATAAATCAAATAGATTTTACCAATGAACTTTGTTTTTCCGTCAGCAAATTTACTAAAACTGTTTTTTAATTTCCCATCATTAAATTTTATTTGATGATCTTATGGTTATGCATAATTTAAATAGTTATGAGTTATTTGTGCATAATATTTTGATTTGTTTCTATATTTAATTTGCTAAAATAGAAAGTTAATTAATGATATAAAGTAAAATTTATCTTAATTGATAATAAAAAATTATTTTGTACATAATAAGTAATTGTAATTCATGCGAAATGATTACAAGTACGTTATTCATTTGGTAACCGCGGATGTTCTGATTGCTGATATGAGATACTACTCCTCCCCTTCAACTCATCCACCTCATTATGGAGCTGAGCTATATACTCTAACGACTGTTGCAACTGAGTTGCCAATGGCTGTGCTGTGCTTCGAAGCTCATAGATTTCATTGGGTGCGGATTGCCTACTAGATGTTGTTATACTAGACGTGGAGGATTGCGAATAACATATGTTTGCAAATAAACCTAAGCTGAATATCCTTTCACGATGGTTCTTATCACCTACTACATGAACATAGGTTTGAGTCTCATCAACATCTTCAGACTGTTGAGACTGTCGTTGAATGCTTTCTTGTATTTGGGCCTATCAGAAGGCAATATTTATGTTAGTAAGTGATAATTATTAAGCATTAATATTAAAGCATAAATTTCACATACATTTAGTTCTCTACATCTGGTGTTGACGAAGATCACATCGTCATACTTCTTAGTGTGAGTGCAAAAAGAGTTGACAGGGTGTAGGCTTCGTACCCATAGACTTTTCCTGCATCAGAATAAAATGTTATAAGTGAACTATAATTTATAAAAATTTTGGCAGAATTTCTTTTATTTTTATGATATTTACCCCTTGTTGAACAAAGAAAATAATTCAACAATATAGCCGTATATGGCACCAGAAGTTTATAACATTATCATTCTCTATAATACACATATTTTCATTCCAAAATTCACACATCAAATTAAATTGAAATACATCAAAGTATTTAAAACATCGGAATATAAATATAAAGTGTAGATACTTACAAGTTTCTCTGCATGCTCGTGGTGGGTAATAGATCCTCCAGTATGTACAGGAAGACTCTCCTCCTAGTTCTCCACGTCTATTGGTAGAATTACGCTTTAAAATAGACATTGCCTAGGGTGATGTCCAATACTGCTGCCAACGACTCCATAGTTATTCAGAAATATAAGGCAGTCGTATACCAGTCTTGTGTATCGCACCAACAAAGTCTCGACAACGTATACGTGCTTATCTCTCCTATATTTTATAAATGACTGCGTCAAATTCAGAATCTCAAAAAATTCTTTCTAAAAAAAAGAAAAAATATACGATAATTACTTATAATGTAATAATAATTATCTAATTAATTTTGACATCTAATTGAAAAATCTATTAATTCAAAGCTTTTTCTTTAGTTTACTTCTAAAATTCATTATATTTTATTTATATTATTTTTATAGTTTAAAATAAAAATAGAAGTTTATTAGATTCTATATTTTCATAGTTAATTAGGAAAACAATTATTTTGGCCTCAATTAAAAGGGTATACATGATTTTCAAAATTTAAGTTTGGTCATGGACTCGATTAAAAAAAAACCATACAAAATCTTAAATTAAAATCTAGTCAGAAAAATTATTACTTGATCCAATGGAGAACTTGAGTGGAGAAAGAGAGACTTTAGTAAAAGATTTAGTAAAAATAAAATTTTGCATCTCTTCATATTAATAATGAATATAAGGGTAAGAATGTGGTACTTGTTAGGAATGGTGCATAGTTGCCAGTTTGTCACATTGAATCAAGTTCCATTACATCTTTTTCCAATTTATACAAAATGTGTTTCCTCAAACTACATACAATTTAACAAACGGATAACCGCAATAGGTTAAACATATATATCGTGTTATAATCCTCAAGTTATTATGAGTACTTAAAGAATCATATATATTAAAATGAATTTGACATGTTAAATGAAATTAATTCGTCGGGGCTAAATTGTCATTTAAATTGATATAAAAACAGTAGGAAAATATCAAATATTTTAAGATTAATGTACCAAGTTGGACTAGGGAGGGATTTCCTTTTACGTTTGATTTGTAAAATTACACGAATAATTTCTTGTCTATCCAATTATGAAATTAACCATTAACTAAGAAGCAATCGAGAGAAACAAAAAGTTAAGCTTAAAAATGTTGTTTCGCTTTTGACCACAAGGTAAAATATTAGCATCAAAGCATAATTCGAATAATATCCCATCTTTTGAATTAATATTTCCCACCCTTGCACGTACTTACTAATAGGAAAGTCCTCTATTGCCGAAACTATATAAGAATATTGTATAGAACAACTTATACACGTATTACATCCATCCCATTGATTATTTCATCAGTTTCATTATCGTTTGAACTCATATAATTGATTTCTCAACTGCAATCCCGATAAAGAAGGTCATGAAATCTGGTTTATGAGAAGAAGCAATAACCTTAATAGCTATAGACGTTCAAAACAAGGAGAAAACCATTAAAGAACCCACTCAAACCTTTCGTCGAACACTTCAAAGGCATAACAAATTCATCTCAATTAACCTAAGCAAATCATGTCTTTTTCCTTCCTTAACATTTTTAAAAACATTGCAAACAAAAATACACTATAGAAATTCCAAAATAAACGTAAAAACACCTAGGTTCGAACATATATACCAATACGGGTTATACAAAAAATCACAGAGAACAAAGGCTGAATGACTTACCTCTGTCGAAGGACACAATGACAGTGGTTCGAGAAGACAAACGAGCACACACGCCGATGAGTAGAAGATGAATCGACGACTGAGAAATGGGAGGAAAACGACAAAGACGACAGAGAGAGGAAAAATGAAAACAAAAATGCAAGGGAGAGGGAGGGGGTCTTCAGGTAAGTTAAATATGTAGGAAAACGACGTCGTTTGGTGTTAAATTAAACGACGTCATTTTCATTATATTAAAAATGTTGAAGCCAAAAGAAATGATGACATTTACCTCTAAAATTTGCAGACAAAATTTATCGACTGAAATGTTTCCATCGTTAAATCCAAAACTTTTTATTCCGCCAAGTATTCTCGCTTTCTTTACCAACGGGAATTTTTTATCGTCGCTATATTCAGTTAAAAAATTTGCCAAGATAATTTCCCTCCATATTAACCAACAGATACTTTTGCCATTGCCAAATGTAATCTTTCCTGACAATGTTACCTACAAAAAATCATTTTCCATCGGTAATTTGCTACGATTTCTCTTTCGTTGGTAATTTTTCGTCGCTAATTAGTAATTTTCTTATAGTGGGCGTCACTATAAAAGCAACACAGGCAAGCCTCTAGCATGTGATTCACAGGTTCAGTTTGTCCATCAAACTGGGGATGGCATATAATAGAGAATATGAGACTAACCCCCTATAACTTAAAGAACTCCCTCCAAAATTTGCTAAAGAAAATTAGATCTCTGTCACTGACGATACTCTCCGACATCCTGTGTAGTTTAAAAATGTGATCAAGGAACAACTGAACTACGTCCATCATAAATGGGTATGAAGTGGCCATATTTACTAAATCGGTCACCACTAGCATTAACCCCATTCTTCCTCGCGAAGGTGAAAGCCGTTCCACGAAATCCATACTTATATCCTCCCAACTACCCTCTATTATGGGAAGTGATTAAAGCTTTATAAGGTACTACACATTCTTATGTTTAATCCTTTGGCAAGTGAGCATACTTCTATGTAGTTTCTCATATCTTTACTCATCCCATTCCAATTAAAAACATTTTGCAACCCCTTGATCATAACTGTTACTCCCGAATGGCCTCCTTGTAGGCTAACATGGCTCAAGGAAACTAGTTTCTTTTGTAGTTCCTTATCGAATCAAATGACTGTGGTGCCCTTCCAACGTACTAATCCCTCTCTCTATTCATAATTGTCTAAATTGAGGACCCCCTCCGTAATTTGATGATGTCTCATATTGTTGTCCTCCTTCCCAGTTATTTTTATTTCCCCCAGCAATTCAGTATGGACTTGTGATATGTTGAAAAAAATGACAATGTACTATAAAACAAACAGCAATATATATTGATAAAAAACGATGTAACAAACTTTGACATGCAGTTCTCTACCTCTTTGTTGGACTCCGTTACCAGAGCCCAACGATCGACCGAAAACCATAACACCTAGAACCTTTGAACTTCGTTCCTTGAAGGGTTATTTCATTAAACCCTAATTGGCCATCATTTTTTTTCATTACACATCATTACCCATCATCCGTTACAAATTCATTCTCATAACATTCCAAAATAACCTCACACTTTGTTCCATAGTGTGCCCACACAAAACAGTTACCACGCCTGAACTTAATTTCTCCTGCTTGTGAGCAGAATTTGGAAATCTTAATACCTTAATTTCAATTTGACTCCAAATGATACAAATTTTCATGGGCAGATACCTACATGTCTCATAAATCCATTGGCTCAAGAATCACCCCATTCGGAGGTCGGATGAGGGAGTTTTGCCCTGAACACTGAACCATGTTCATTCCCAAAATCAATTTTAACCTCTCTTGGCGCGAATGCCATAACTTTTTCTATAGATGTCCAATTTCTTTCGTTTTTACACCGTTGGAAAGATAACATCAAGATCTACAAATCATATTATAGGCCTCAAAGTGAGATTCGGACTCTAATCTGGTCAAAATCATAAAACACTGTAGCTGACCCGAGCATGTCCGTTAAATGGACTCCCATGTCCGTTTAACGGATACAGACTGGCAAAACACCCCAATTTCACCCGAGAAGGTCTGTTAAATGGACTCCCATGTCCGTTTAAGGGACACACACTGCACAAAGTGTCCAAAACCATCCGAGAAGGTCCGTTAAACGGACTCCCATGTCCGTTTAACAGACACACACTGCCCAAACACTCCAAATTCCTTCTCAAGCCTCTCCAATGCTTCCAACTTCAAACCTAACATCATATACACTCCCAATCATCTCAAATTCAATCCTTCTAATGCCAATTCACTTCCTAACAACTCAAACATCAAACTTATTTCATCAAACTCTCCATTCTTAATCCAGGTAATTCATCAAAACTACAATTTCTCATCATTAAACATAACTATCATCTCAAAACACTCTCTTCAACATCCTAACTTGTAACTACCATGCATAACCCATTCAATTACCCATTTGCATTCATCAAATCATCAACTTCAGTTCCTTTTTTACTCTTCATATTTAACATCATCCATAATTAAGTCATATTTCAACTGAACATCATTCATACACAGATTCACCTTCCAATTTCTCACTTATCCATT
>JAOTBA010000003.1:23636386-23659974 GCA_025629845.1 Erythroxylum squamatum | reverse complement strand
ATTATCCATTAAAGTTATAACATTTAATAGTTATTATGGATATTATGGCCTTTAATGTTTTTAATGTTTTCTTTTGCTTTAATATTTCTTAATGCCTCTTGTCACTGTTTCTACTATAAAAACCCCCTCACTTCTACTCTTTCACTCACTCCAACTATTACACATATTCTCATTTTCTCTAAACAAGACACGCATCTTCTTCCACAAAAAAAACATCTTTATGCACATAACTTTTTATTTTGTCTATTCTGCCTTTGTCTCTTTTATTTATTCTTGGAGACAGTTCTTACTATACTCTTTGGAGTGCACCGAAGTTGGTGGAGAAGGCATTAACTCTATTTTCCCTTGTTTTATTGGTATTTTCGCTAACATGAGTAAAATTGCATATTAATCTCTTAAAATTCTATTTTAATTATTATTTTTTAAGATAATCTTATTTTATTCAAATGAGGGCGAACCTTAGAGTAAATGGTAAGATTACTCCTCTGTGACCAGACAAATTCGAATAATGGAAATAACTCTTTGTAAAAAAGAAATACAAGGAAAAAACTGCTTACATTGATGACCCTCCTCAGACCCTTGCAAAGTGGGAAACCTTATGCACCGGAAACATTGACTTATTTTATTCAAATATTAACTAACTAGATTAGTATTATACCCACTAATGGACGTAAAACGAACTCTAAACTATGTTTTTATTCAATATTTGAGCATCAGAGCACGTCTAAGGTACAACCTTATATGATTTAAACCATTTTTTTGTTTTATAAATTCATGATGATGTCAAAAGTACGATTTTTTTACATTAGGGAATCTTTGAGAGTTTCTATAATCTGCGTTCATGTGAATACGATGTTATGTGATTAAGAAAGTGATCCTCGAATCATATTTGAGTGATTAAGATATCAATTGAATTGTTAGAGTCCTCTTCATCTATGATGCTAGAGAAGATTTACAAAAGTTCTCTCTTTAACCTAAAAAAAGAAAATATGTAAGAATTCTTTTTTTATTCAAACGAAAATACATATACAAAAAACTTTTCTTCACCTATTGAAGAAAATAATGGTGATTTCTTAAGTGAAAATTGGGGTGTGAACGTAAGTCAATAATTATTTAGGTAAACTACTATAAATTAATTTTATATCTTTTTTATTACCTTTTATTATTATTATAATTATTTTATTAGCAGTTTATTTATTAGAATTCAAATATATCAAAAAAAATAAGCATACACTATTCATTTCCTTTTATATATTATTTAAGGTTAACAAATCATATATTTAATTTTTATTTTTAGTTTAAAGAAAGAAAAAAAAATAAGAATAATTTAGCTTACAAGAGTACTAAATAAGATACATCTATTATTGAAAAATTAGGGCAAACTCTGATCCAATGTGTAGCAAAATAAATAAATAATATTTTTATTTAATTCTTGAAAGTCAATATCACTTTAAACTCTATAACATGGTTAATACATGACTACTATAAATATAAATATAATTCAATACCTTATTATGTAGTTTAAACCTTTTTCTTGTTCTCTTTGTTAAAACAATTCTAAAATTGGTTCATCGCAACTATTATACTTGCATAAGTTTTTGGTTTTTGATAGTACCAGCACCGTGTTGAGAGAGCTCTACATGTGGTGCATAGAGGGTAAGTCAGAAGCGTTAGCTTCTTCAGAGCCTAAGTCTAGTTATAATAAAGTTTGAACTTTATAATAATTTAATTAAAATAAAATGATAATTTTAATTACATTTTAATTATAATTACAATTAATTCTAATTAAATACTAATTTTAAAGTTTCTTAGACTTCACCGTTAAATCTAACTTGATTAAATTATATTTTTCTCTCTTCAATTATTCTTTGTATGTGGTCCATTAGATTCTCATAGTTGTTGACAATTGATATAAATTATAAACTTAAATAGTATCTAGGATTAAATAAATTAAACTTCTATAATATATATTTAACTCTATAATTTAATTATAGAATTAAATATATATTTGACTAATCATTTCACGCACAATTCTTTTGTATGATTCAATGTTTTCGTCACATAATATTTTCACTAGAAAAAGAGCAGAGGATTAATGTCAATTCTATTTGAGTTTCCTAATGTTAATAATTGATTATATTTAAAAAGAAGACTCCCAACCATAAACACAAAGTGAGAGCTAATGATATAAATTGAGTAAAATTGTATAATATCTCTTGAAATTCTATTTTAATTATAATTTTTTCAAAGATAATTTTATTTTATTCAAATATTAACTAACTAGGTGCCCTCAAGGGGTGTGGCTCGATGGTTGAGAGCGGGACTTAGTTTTGGTTAGGTCCCAGGTTTGATTCCATGCTAGCCCCTCTTGTAAGAGCCTGGTGCAGCCGGGGTTTTACCTGTAGGTGGAGAACTAGTTGGGCCCTCAATGATAAGGTGTGCCCGCTTGACCCGCCTGTGGTACTCCAATTGGGCCCTCAGAAAGGTGTGCCCGCTTGACCTGCCTACAGGGTTTCCTCGAATCATTAAAAAAAAAAACTAACTAGGTTAGTATTATACCCACTAAAGGACATAAAAATTACTCTAAATTATGTTTTTATTCAAGATTTGAGCATTAGAGCATGTCGTGATTTTAACCATTATTTTGTTTTATAAATTCATGATGATGTTTTACATCAGGAAATTTTTGAGAGTTTCTATATCTACATTCATGTGAACAAGATAGTATGATTAAGAAAGTAATTCTTGAATTCTACTTGAGTGTTATTAAAGTCCTCTTCATCTTATAAAAGTCTTCTCTTTACCCTGAGAAAAGAAAATATGTATGCGAGAGTTCTTTTTTCACTTGATTGAAAATGCATATACAAAAACACTTCTCTTCGTGCATTGAAGAAAACAATAGTGATTTCTTAAGTGAAAATTAGGGAATGAACGTAAGTCAATAATTATTTAGCTAAGCTACTATAAATTAATTTTATATCTTTTTTATTCTCTTTTATTATAATTATTATAATAATAATTATTATTATTATTATTTTATTAGCATTTTATTTATTAGAATTTCAAAAAGAGAGCACACACTATTCACTTCTTTGATATATTATTTAATGCTAACAAATCTTTTTTTATTTTTAGATTAAAGAAACTAAAAGATTCATAATATTTCAGCTTACAAGAACAAGAGTACTAAATGTGATGCATCTAATGTTGAGAAGTTAGGGCGAAATTACATATTGGAGCAGAATAGATACAAATTATTTTCATTTGATTTTTTAAAAGTCATAATCACTTTAAACTCTATAATATGATTAACATATAACCATAATAAATATAAACTTAATTCATACCTTATTATATAGCTTGATTCTTTTTTCTTATTCTTTTTGTTAAATCATTTATAAAATTAGTTCATCGCAATTGTTATCGTTACATATGTTTATGGCTTTTAGTGGTACCTACATCAACACGTGGAAAGGGTAGGTCAGAAGTATTAGTTCTTTTAGAGCCTCAGCACATTTAAAATAATATGTAGATTTTATAATAATTTAATTGAAATAAAATTTTAATTTTAATTTTACTTTAATTAGAATTACATTTAATTCTAATTAAATATTTATTAAGCATAGATAAGAATAACTTATATCGTTTCTTATTTATTAAATATCTAACATTCAATCCTAAACTTTCTCAGATTTTTCAATCAAGTCTAACTTGATTATATTGTCTTTTTTCTCATCATTTATTCTTTATATGTGACCCATTAGATTCCTAAATATATTAACAATTGATATAAATTAAAACCTTAAATTGTATTTATGATTAGATAGATTAAACTCATATAATATATACTTAATTCTCCAATTAGATAATATATATGTGTGTGTGTATTTGTGTGTATATATTGCTTAACGTGTCTATATATATATATATACATATATATATACATACGTTAAGCAATATATCATAACTACCAAAATATAAATTGGGAATGTCAAAATAGTTTTAACTAGTCATATCATAAATGATTTTTTTTTAACGATTCAACGCTTTCATTGTATAATATTTCCATTAGACACAGAACGTGAAATTAATGTCTATTATATTTAAGTCCATTCATGTTAGTTTCCACAATTAGTAATCAATTATATTAATAATCTTTGAAAACTATTTTTTAAGTATCATTTTATTAATATAATCAAAAATTATTTTTGAAGTATCATTCTATTAAAATAATTGAAAACTATTTTCTAAGTGTGATTCCATATTGACCAAGGATTTTTATATTAACATAGAGCATGCTATATATCTAATGACCTATTGAGCTACCTTTAACAAATATATCTCATAACTAGTATAAAAATTTATAATCCTTATGTGAAATACTTTGGAGATCTCAAGTTAATAAATCACTTATACATTCTTTACGATAAGAATTTTTGTAAAAATATATATAATGTTTCAAATAAAATTTTATATTAGGTTAGTTTAGTAAACTTATTCTCTAACAGATATTTGTTTAAGTGTCTACATACTTTAATATGTAAGATAGACTACTTATTTTATAAGAAAGAAATATAATATATGTATACCTTTTACACTTTATTAATATCTAATCTCAATAAAAATAATTAAAAATAATTTAAGAATAATATATAAATATAATATGAATATCATAATCATTATCTTATGAAAATTTCATTTACAATATATATATATATCTATTCCATGAATTTTATTTTTATACATCAATTAACAAAACAATTATATATAAAATAAATAATGCTTTTACATAATTATATCACTGAATTACAATCAAATGATTAGTTGTAGGATATAAATTGACATCTATAAATAATAATATGATATGATTTTTAACTTTTTTTATAGATAACTCACTATTTCCTCCTCATACACAATCATACAAATCATATAATTATAATTTCTTAAGTAAAATCATAATTTAATGATTTATCTAATTTTAGTTTAGAGATCTAATAACTTATATTCCAAATTTTGAAGTAATTCGCAAGTATTTAGTTTTCTATTCTTCGAAATTATCAGAAAAAGAGTGGATTAAATATGCTAGACGATTAAAAACAAATCAATAGGCTAAATTGATGAATTGGGATAAATAGATTTTGGTTTCACGAATTTAATTTAAATCTTGAAGTCTTAAAACAAAGAGAAAAGAGAAAGGTCAAAAAGACGCCGTTTTAGTCCTCGGTTTAAAATTAAAATTATTTCGATATTTTCCTTGTCAGATGGCACGTAAGTAGATGTAAAATTTGTCCTGATTGGGAATCTCTCTCGTGTCGTCTAAGTTGCTTTGTTTCTCTGTGTGCTATCTCCGTCTGTCTGAACCCGAAACCTTATTCCTTACCTCTCAAGACTCAAGCTTTTGATTAGGAAGTTAATCCATGGCATCAGAATCAACCAGTGCCATTCAAAGAAGCCAAGTAAGTGGCCATGTTCTCAGGTTTTTCTTTTTCCCTTTCTGGGTATTCTTCTGTCTTTTGTTTATTGATGTTTGGTTCATTTTAGAATTAGTGGGGACTTTTGGAATTTGGGGAACTGGGCGTTGGGGGAGTGGATTGGAATATTTTCTTGGGTACTGAGTTTCAAGATGAATCAGATTGATCTATTGGACTACATTGACTGGTCTGGAATTGAATGCCTTAACCAAAGCACTAACCATACAGTTTCCAATGCTCTCAAGCAGGTAACTTGCTGCAGTTTTCGGTTTTCTTCTTCTTTTTTTTTCAATCATGGATGCATGGTAACTTATTACTTCTCGGTGATTTTGATGAATTTATAGCTATTTGTGGATGAGCAAAAATTTAAATGCAGCTCATGTCTGACTTAGAAACTGGTCTATTCGTATGATTTGGTCAAAAGGGATTGAAATGACTGAATGAGATTCTTAAATTCTTGTCGTGAAAGCTAGCTCAGATGTCAAGAGTCCTTGGCACGATCTCACGTGTCTTGGACTCTTTTATCAGAAATTGGGAATTTTCTTCTTTAATCTGTTGTGAACACTAAAATACTCGTTTATCTTTCCGGTTATGGACTTAGGGCTATAGGGAGGATGACGCCTTGAATCTGGGGAGTGATGCGGATGAGCAGCTATTGATTTATATACCCTTCCTTCAAGTTGTTAAACTATTTTCTATTGTTATAAAAGGTCCTGAAGAAGAAGGTATCTGTAAACTTAACTTTCCCTGCGATGCTAGTATGCAAAGTTCAACCAGAAGAAAAAAAAGAGAGCAGATTTTGTAAGACAATGCTATCTTCTTCTGGTTGACTTTGCATACATAAGATAATAAATGACATTAATTCTGTATGCTTTTTTTATTATGCTCATCTTGATTTGTTTTTCCTACAGGTCCTAAAACTATAAAACTTTTCTCAAACAAGGAACACATGGGTTTTAGGTATTATTTAGATTGAATTTCTTAGTAGATTATGAAGGTGGTAAAATGTTCGAAATGCTTATCTTACTTGTCCATGTTTTTACATTTATGATAGTAATGTCAATGATTTCCCTCCTAGTGACACTGCAGTTCTGTCCCCGGATGATCTCAAGGTATTCAATATTGTGCTGCTGTTATACTGATATTTCTATAGTTGACCCAATTAGTTAAGTAGCATCAATAAAATTACAGCTTAATTGCTTGTATTTCATTCACAATTTGTAGGGAAAACCAGTAGTCTTGAAGTATGTCAAGTTTCAGAATGTTCGTAGGTATGCGAAATGTTCTGTCTAGTCTACTTCATCTTGTTGATATCATGATATCCACTAGCAGCTAATTCTGTTAATTTCCAGCCTGACAGTTTTCATTGAGGACAACCAATCTGGTTCTGAGATCACCAAAGTCCAAAAGATTGCTCTTTTCGGAACAACGTGAGTTTGCTTGACCTCTTTTTCTTTTGGCACAGCTTTTGTCTCTAAACAAGGTTGCTTTTCTAACTTATTTGTCTAACTCATCTGGGTCCTTATTTGTCCTCTGTTTTCTATCATCAATTTCGTGCAATTATTAGTTGTATCTACTGTTTTTATTGAATTCCCAGCTGCACTTTTGATCTGACGTCGTTTGAAAATCACCAATTTCTGAGACTTGAATGCCAAGGCACAATGTGTGTGGTAGTAAAGCAGATTCCTTTAAGCAATTACGCTAATCATATTGTCTAATCTGAGATGTATCTAGAGGTTTTGTGTTCATCCTTATAGATACCCTAATTGTACCGGCTGCAGACATGAACTTCGATCTTGTTTTAATAATTGCAGGGTGGAGACCACCGATATGAAGGCCTTGAAGAAGATTGAGGACCATTAAGCCCAAAGGAGAGAGATTGGATGTAGTTGTTGCTGATGTTATTTTCTATTCCTAATTTTTCAATACAAAACACGTATTGGACCCCTGAGAGCTTCTTTTCTGTTTATGTCGATACAGTGTTGTGGAAAGCTTCAGAAAGAAAACGAAAAAGAAACTAAAAAAAGATTTGTAGCAGACCATATTTCTATCTGCATGGTTGGATTTGATATTCATTTCATTGGTCAAAGCACAATTCCGCATTGATGATGGTGGGAATTTCTTAGTTTTTTCGTTGGTGCTTGCAGTTACAGGTTAGGAAGTTTATGGCACCACAGTCGAGTCATTCATGTGTTTTGAGTGAGAATCATTTTGCTTCTGTTAATATCAGCTAGGACGTGTACTGCAGGGCCCTCCGCTCCCTGCTGTATTAATCATCTAGACGAGTGTTGCCCGATTTTGGCAGAAACTAACAGCACGCCTTTACACTTGATGCCATTGGCATCCTTAAATAGTTAAGCTCCGCTCGGATTGTTGATTTTCACGTTGAAATAGCAATCTTACAATAATTCACCAATGCTTTCAGTATGTACTTGAATTTCTTTTTTTGTACCTTTGGAAATTAAAATATAATTTCACATATTCCAATTCTGTGTCAGACAAGCTACTAAAATTGAAATTCACATTTTATTCCCATTTTTCAGGGTTTTGAAGTCGAAATTAAGGTCTTAGGATCCATGTGTGGAAACTTCTTCAAATTATATAGCCAGTATTGAAACAAAAACCGAAGTTAATAAATGTTGACAAAGATTGCATTTGTTCCTCAACTTGATTTGTTCCTCAACTGATATCTTCAATGCTTCGTTTTGAAGATATCAGTTTACAGAAAACTAATGTCAGAAGACACCAGTTTAAAGAAAGCTTAAATCCCGCTTGAATACAGGTCAATGCCACTCAATTGGAGACGTGAAGTTGACTGAACATCTTTCACAGACAGAAACCGGAACCTGCCATTTCATTAGCTCAATAAACTCACGAGAAACTCCAAGCACATACGAATCGTTAAACAAGTTACCTGAAAGCATTGCATAACAAACCATTCGATTCAACCTCAAACGTTCTACTCTGATACCGCTTTTCAAACACCTGTGAAGTTTGTTTATCTAGGACATGCCAATTCAACCCCCCGTCGTCACTTCCTTCAACAACCCTGTCACAGAAATCAAATACTTTGATAAGGTCACATGGGATTGAGGATTTTGGATGCCAACGAAAATGTGAAAACTTGTAAGTGAAAATGTCCATCTAAGGCTAGCAACTTCTACCAATCCATGGGATCCCTCTCTGGCGCATCGTTGGCAGATACCAAGCCATAAGCCACTAATTCATGCATCCGGTTGTCTGATAGTCGGTACAATATCCAAGAACCTACAAGAGGCAGTGAACTTATCGTAAGTCTCAAGTAAAAATAAATTAACTAGTAAAACAACCTTCTACAGAGACAAAATGACAAGTTAATTCTTGTCCATTTATTGCATAGAACATAGAAACAACAGATTGGATCAGAAATTGCAATATAGAAATTGTTCTAGACTCGATCTCAT
Organism: Erythroxylum squamatum; assembly: GCA_025629845.1. Classification (NCBI taxonomy): domain Eukaryota; kingdom Viridiplantae; phylum Streptophyta; class Magnoliopsida; order Malpighiales; family Erythroxylaceae; genus Erythroxylum; species Erythroxylum squamatum. The sequence goes on along the minus strand of JAOTBA010000003.1, from coordinate 23,651,060 downwards.
TAGTCGGCGAATTTTACAAATTGAAACATCAAATGGTTACTCTAGCAAATCTACTCAACTTAGTAACTCTGGAATGACAACAATTCAGCTATAATATCTAACTCTGTTAGTCCCTAGTAGAGCGCACTGAGAGAAGGATTGAGAATCTCTATCCAAGTTTGACAGGCTGACATAAAAAGATTGCTATGTGATCATTCCAACCTCTAGCACCATTTGGTTCCTCCCATTTAGATGACCGAACTCCGTCAAATGCTGATGTTCCCTGAAAATAACAAAAGAATAGAGTCACACAGGCATCCTTTGGATGAATCCTATCTATATTTTTCTAGATACACATGTACATTGACATGTCTATGCATGTATGATTCTATAAAAAGTGAGCTCATAAAGACCCATTATTATCACGCACAATTCCGAAGGGAAGCTCTTCCCCACTTGCAACAACTGAGCCCGAATGGATTCTGTTCAACTTCAAAAGTGGCAAGGGGAGAGAATATTTGCCAAAATTCACACATTTGTCAAGATTGTCGATCACGTCGTCTAAAGTATCCAGTATAACAGGCAATGCTAAAGAGGTCTTGATAGGATCACCAGCTAGACAGATATCCACTTTTCCATTACTGTCTATCTCTTTCTTCAGTGAAAGAGCATTAAGCAGCTCACCAAAATATGGTAGAAAAGGAACCATAAATGGGTCTATCGAAGTTCTCCTCATTTTATAAGATGAATTCGTAAGATCCACCAGAATCCCTTTGAATACCTTCAGGATTTGAATTACTCTAGCTTTAGAAAGAGAATTCTCAACAAATTGAGAAAATAGGGGGATAAATGCATTGTAAATCCTTGTCACATGCTCATCTATGCATGTACGCACAGCACTTTAAGAGCAACTCAATGAACAACATTCTCCGGAGCCAATTTCTGATCTAGAAATGTGCCATTCCATGTCTCCAGTCTCTCTTCTAGGCAATGTGACTGAAGTATCGTCTGTGGAATGGACATCTCTCTCTAGTTCTTCAGATTCACTTCTATCACGGTCTTCAAGTACGGAAACCATATGAGATGCAAAGCCTCTTCGGCATTCTTTTGTAAAGTTGTTGATTGCAGCTGACAAAGCAGGCTCTGTAGTAATGTTTCGTCGAGACAGAACCTACAACATAAAAGCCTTCAGACAATTACTTGTACATGAAGGGATGACAGAATCAAAATGGAAGAATGTCATTTCTACGTCTGTACCTACCTCAGGCCAATTCCTTGTGTACCGCTTGGTAACATCATAAACTCCTTCTTTTGCAATAGCAATAACGTAATCCAGTTTCTTTCCCCATCTAGAAAAAGGTAATTTAGAAATCAAAGAAAAGTTCCAAATTTTATATAAGGATGGTGGGAGAAACTCTACCTTGAACATCCAGAAACAAGACAATCGAATTAATTAAGAAATATAGATGGTGTTGTTGATAGAAGTACCCTTTTTCATATAATAATGGTTTGTCACAAACTCCCTCACCAGGATCGAGATGCATCCATCTATAAAATCATGTGGAAACTATCATCACTGACATGGCCAGCAGAGTCATTAGCTGACTTAATAGTTGAGTGCTTGTGCATCAACGGTAACAATCAGTCTTACCTCCCTAAAGTTGGGGAGAAACACTCTGTCCAAATATGATCTGTGAAATCCAGGATCTGAAATGAAAAAATTTGGAAATAGCTCCAGTTATCTCTCCACCTATGTTAAAATTTCTTAATGAGCTTTTCTCCCTCCTATGTCTTAATAAGTGGCAAGCAATATACTTGTTGGAAAACGCATATCGTATGTTGAGGTATAACTGTAACTTTTTATAAAGTGAGACGACAGTGGTAAAATAAGCTGGTGACCCTCCATCTAGCGTGAAATACTCCAGAAAAAATAAAGAATGAAATCATAATTCAACAAAGAGAACGTTGAACTTATAGTCATTAAGATTTAAAGGCTTATAGCTTAAAAACACAAGTGGGAACAACTAAAATTGGACAACATCAATATGCAGAATTCTTCCTTCCATCATCACTTTTGTAAGAATCACAGATAGAAAATGCACTCTAAATTAGGAATACCTGATATCCCTTTAAATTAAATAAGTCAGATAGAAAAGAATGCATTTAAGTAATAATTTCATAACAATCTTCAATCTTTACAAGATTTTGAATGTTCCCATGATGCTCTCCCTGTTTTTTCTGTAAAAGACGTTCCTTCTCAAACATCAGGGACAGAAATACACTACAGCTGAATCCAACTCTCTTTTACATAGGTGGGTTAAATATTTGGAAGTAAAATAAAGAAAATATTTTATTTTTTAATTCATTATTATTTACTCATATTTTTGCTTTTAAAATTTTGTTATTGTTTACTAATAACAATTACATAACTTTTTTTTTTAAAAAAAATCAATTAATGGGTCAAACATTCATATAATTTAGAAGTAACTCTTGCAGATAACTGCTTTGTTCAGCAGTTAATTTATAATGCACATCGTATATATTGACATAAATAGAAAAGTTTCAGTAGCTGTTCAATTTGTACCTGTCTAAACCATCAGAAACCCAATTGTTGATATAGAAACACCTATGTATTCAGTTTGTAAATCAACAATTCAATTTATACAACTAAAAACTATCATTTTGTCAAATATATCGTACAATTTCTAGCAACAACTGTTAATTTAGTGGTGTGAAGTATCAAAATTACCTAAAAACTAGTCCTACATGTAAAAACCTGATACAACCTCCTTACTGTTTAGATTCTCCAGTTTCAATATATACTGAAATTGCTGAATGGTAGAAAGCAGTAGTATCACTGTTCATAACTGACAATATACCCTTAAGGAATGGGATGAATTTGTTTGCAATCATCCAAGTGTATGCTTGTTACTGAATTCAGATAACGGGACTAATCAATTGAACGGGTGGAAAACATTAATGCACTTAATGTTTAGTCCAGAACAACAATAAATTTGGATTTGGATCCAAAAATAGACTAACCAATCGAGATTCATAACCAAAAGCATGACAGTAAAGTGTAAAGCAATTAGCCCACTCCCCACAACGGCCCCGTCGAGTTTCAACAAGCTGCATAAAATGGTGGAGAGATAAGATAACATAGAAGAAGTTCATTTAAATTAAAACATCCAACAAGTAGAGGAAAAACCTTTAATGGATCATTATAGCGTGGGAATCGAGTGATTCTTGTGCAACTATCACAACTGTGGTTTCACCAGAGGAGAAAATAGAAGAAAACATACAAATTAAGAAGTCACGAATCTGAAAAGCATATATGCAGAAAAATAAACAAGATACAAGACCTCTAACTAAGAAATTAAAGTTTTAGACAAATAGGAGAAAATTCCAGATAAATCATGTCTGTCCTGCATATGTAATGATCAAAGGTGGTTTTGCAAGAAGTTTTATAACATAAAGACCGCCATTGACACTTAGAATTCACAATAGAAGTGGATTCGGGAAAGGAATACAGATATTTGTTCTAACTTTAAGCTAGAAGTTGTAAGTGGATTGAATTCAAGATCTTTGCTGGAGCACTAGTTACAACATTGAGTACAAAAGAATGACTGCAAATCCCCATAGAACCACCATAGTCTAAACATAAACTCAGCTAACTCCTGTCGCTACTCCCAATAGTCACAAAGGGAGAAGCATCTTCCAGTGAGTACACTTCTATTTGCATTGGAGCATCACAGTCACAATTGGAAAGAACAGGTTGATCATGATGGAAATTCCAAATGAGTATGAGGGAGCTAGATACAGAACTTCCACAGGAAGGTGACAGAGAGAGAATGGGGGTGCAGGAGGGGTGGAAAATGAGAGGCGTGTAACCAAGAAGACTATAAACGAAATAGTGTCAGTACATACTGATATAGCTCAACTCGAGTTGCTCCGTATTGAGTTTCTGAAGGAAGTGCATCACCCATTCCTTGTCGAACAGTATCGTTGCCACAAGCATCACAGGGGGTGCATTGACCCATCTACAACATCAGAGGATCATTATCAATGCAAGCAATTGCATGACAAGGAGATCAACTTTTGTAAACAAAGGACTACAAAAGCTCTCCACAACCTCAGCACACAAAGCATTTTACTAGTTTGAGCTAAAATTACTTCACGGAAACAGATTGCCAAATTTTAGTAAATAAAAATAAAAATCTTTGATTCCTAAAGTCTACAGACAACATGGCCCCAAAATCTAGAGAAAAGGCATAATTGGCCTATTAATAGGTTAGGCAAACAGATTTTTTCTGTCAAAACAAACACTAAAGACATCAGTAATGCCAGGTCAGAGAGTTAGGAACATCTAATTTTAAGCAATAAATCAAGAAACACTGAAGAAGATCTCATGCACCCCTGCCTGTTGTTCCCAAGGATGCAATATTTGTTAACAAAAAACACTTAAACATTAATAATGTCCTCATTGGTGTTTGCCTAGACACTAAAGCCATTCAGTATAGGATATGCTGATAAACTTCAAAGCTTTCTAAATGTAGAAATTCCTTCCCATAAGAAGGAATGCTATAACATAAACTTTTTGAAGGTACGACTGTGACTTGATAGAGGTTCCAAAAATGGCAGCATATTTATAGATAGAATGGATTTACTAGACTTTTAAAAGTGTGATCTTGTACGTCTGCCAGACTGAAAGTTCCAATCAAATTAAACCTAGAATTTGGATATCAATAAAAGAAAGCAAATTGCCATTAAGCTGGACAAGAGTGCATTAAACAAGTTGATTTTTCCTCTTAAACTATTAGGTCTGATCCTCTTCCTTTACATGTAACATAAAATTGATATCAGCCTACTTACTTCACAGGGTAATAGAAGTGTTGGATTTCCCTTTCTTACTTAAATCCAATGTAAAAATACTAAAGAGATGACACCTGAATGATTGCTTGAACCAGAAAAGCAGCTGCAGTTGGAAAGCATGGTCTTGTTCTTTTTTTGTCGGTTTGAGGTTACCCTCCTACAACATAATCATGGGAAAAACCGATTATCATTATGTATAAGAACAAACATCTCATTCATATCATATTCAAATAAACTTAAAACCATATCTATTTCAGGAATTTATTATTTAGCTCCATCATGATGTAAAATAACTCATACCATGCAGTGCACATCTAAAATTATGCAAATCAATTATTTCTTAAGTGTTAAAGCACCACGCATCAAAGGTCAGCCACGAAAGAAGTAACTGTTATCATGTATGATCTATATCAATAAGCAGCCCTATCCGTTGGCAAAATATTATTAATTTTATGACATTCTAAAAATCACACTACTACACCCATGCTTTACTGACCAAAAAAATTAGGTTCACCACGACAACCATAAATGTAATCATATTGATGACCAAATGCCTTTTGGTCAGTGAGCACGTATCGAAGCATGAGAACCATAATTATAACCACACAGATATCAAAATGCTTATTGGTCACTGAGAACCAATTGAAGCTCAAAATTCCTATACCAATAGTCATATATCAATTGGATGAAGAGTCTACAACCATTGATCCCATATGAATATGCCAATAGATTGGCTTTTTAAAGTAAAAAAATTTCCCTCCCGTAAGGCACAAAATATTTTTATCTCCTTCATTTTATGAGAGGCATTTCATATTCTGTAACTTCTTATGTTCTCATCTTTTATTTTTTATGGACGATTTTTTCTTCAAAGAATCCACTAGAAGCAGGAGAATGAAAAAATAAAATCACTTTTAGTCAGTAGAATAACCAGATATGCAATTTAGAATCGAGTAAGAACCATATAGATATCGTACACATGTTCCTTGACCATTGCGTTATATAAAAACTGACCTTACCAATTGCCAGTTTTATCCAATTATTCACAATTGCATCCTTCTCAGAACCTAAAAGTGATAAAAGCTAACAGTTGCTCATATCACAACCAGCTATAAGGAAAGAAATAAGATCTATAACCTTTGCCAAGGAAACCAATGCTTTCTCCTCAAGCTCTTCTATAGGAACTGTCTTCCTTGCTGCCTCCTGTCGCACTGGGTCCTCGTACTACAAACAAAAGGTAGGCTAATAAGTCAATAAATAGTCACCCCATTTACAATCGATTGTCATATATCCGCATAGGAAAGAAAGTTTAGAGAGGACATAAATTATTTTTACTCCTCGGGTCACACGAAATATATAATCACATATAGAAAAGATCTTAATTTCTCTCAACAAACCCACCAAACAAACATTAAGAACAAGAAAACAATTCGAATGTGAAAAAGCAGCCATCACAACCATCACATGGCATTCAATACTAACATTCTTTCAATACTAACATTCTTTCCAATACTAACATTCTTTCCAATAAGAAACCAATAATTTGGTATTACCATCAAAACTCGAGTAACATACGGTCGAATCCTGGCCTCGAATTCACTTTGTCCTTGAACAGCAAACTCCTGCAACATCAGCGCCTCTTCCTCGGCCTAAAACACCAAACCCAACACATTACATAACATTACTATAAAAAAAAAAGACAATATAAATTAATGTTGAAATTATGAAAACCGATAAAAGACCTGCAGCATTCGAGCAAATTCCTCATCGGACTTCAAAAAATCCTCGCTACATTCCCCCTCGTCATTGATGGAAAGCAACTTGATTCGGTCAGTGAAATCAGAGCCATCCAATAGGGGTTTATCATCATCTTCTCGAAGAATCTACACAAGCCCATAAGATCGTCAATAAAGCAGAACCGAAGGAAAAAAGACAGACAGAGAAAGGAAAAGGAAACCTTTTGTTGGTGGGGAGGAAGTGAGGTGAGTGAAAAAAGCTGAAACTTGAAACCTTCGAAGCCATCATCGGAGTCGTAATCGACGTCAAAAGTAGAGTTGCGGTGACTGACGTGTACTTTTCGACCAACCATAGCTTCTCTCTCTTGGACTTGTTTGTCGGTCGTCTGCTTTTGCTTTCACTTCAAAGCCCTATCTTTTAACCACTAACCAACTCCTTTATTCTTATCACATATAAATAATTTCCTATTGTTAAATTTAAACCTGGTGGAGGTGGTGGACCCGAGAAAGTTGTGAAACCTCATCCATATTAATCTACTACCGCCATCCTCCTCCTCCTCCTCCTCCTTCATTAAATGCTATCCAACAAATACCAGTCGCCTTTAATTTTCTGTGCTCCCAACAAATGTCGCTCCCACTACTTCTTTTACTGCATCATATTATATATACTTTGTCAGACATGGCCTGCCTTTCATATTTTGCTTGCCCAACTTCTTAACAATCTTTCTTCATTTGTGCCTGTACTACAATATTCCTTGCCATATCTATATATCTATATCTATATATATATATAGTTGTATTGTTCTTTTTCTTTTTCAGCAAAAATGGCAGCTCATAACGGCACTACTAGTAGAGTAAGTGTCCACTCCAAGCTAACGGCGGTGTCAAGTAAGCCAGTGGAGGCCAGCAAGATACATCAGCTGTCTGCGGTGGATCATGCAATGGCTCTTCACTCACTTCACGTCATTTTTTACTACAAGAAAAACCCGTTTGGATTTTTTGATTTGGACCCGCTGAGGGTGTCATTGTCGGAGGTGCTGTCGTTGTACCCGCCGGTAACTGGTCGACTGAAGATAGGTGAGGCGGGGAATTGGGAGGTGAAGTGCAATGATGCTGGTGTTCGTGTTTTTAGAGCAAAAGTTGGTTGTACGCTTGATGAGTGGTTGAGATCTGCTGACGCAGCGGAGGAGAAAGATCTGACAGCTTGGGAGGAAATGCCTGAGGATCCTAGTACATGGGCACCCTTCCGTTTACAGGTAGGTTTTTATTTATCTATGCTGTCCTATGTCTCTCGGCTTCTTTTCCGGTATTGTTCAGTGTTTATATCATGTCTGTGCTGTTGTTGAGGTAATGAAATACAACTTATTGTTAAGAAAACTGCGTTTGTTTGTAGTGTTTTAAGTTCGTTTTACATTTTGGTTTATGCTGAGATATTTATAGACACTCCCCTTTTCCTACAGGTAAATGAATTTGAAGAAGGCGGTGTAGCTTTTGGACTAAGTTGTCCGCATATCATAGTAGACCTCACCTCTGTTATCCTCATTTTCAAGGCTTGGGGCGAGACTCATCGCAAGGAGATCATTGGGCAACCACCCTTGTTCCACACATCAATACTGGCTGAAACATCAATCCCTAAACCTCTTACCAATTCATTCAGTCACTATGCAGCTAAGGCCAATGCACAAGTTAAACCTTCCTCAGAGAAGATGGCCACAGCCGCCTTCAAATTCTCTGATTCAACGATCAGGCAATGGTTTAATACAGTTGGCGATAGATGCCCCAATGCCACTCCATTTGATCTGTTGGCATCACTTTTTTGGATGCGTATTGGGCGCTTAAAGACTCCACGACATGACCATGAACACACCCTCTCAGTTTGTTTGGACTTGAGAAGGCTGGTGCAGCCGCCAATCCCTCTAGGATACTTTGGCAATGCCTTGCATTTTTCAACGCTGTCACGAAGTCAGAAGGAAATGGAAAGTAACGAGTTAGGAGAAGTAGTGGATTTGATGCACCAGCATATTTCAAGTGTGAGTGAGGGCCAAGTTCGTTCAGCTATAGATTGGCTTGAATCGCAGAAGGAAGAGGGAGGGAAGTACGCTGCACCATTCAGAATGTATGGTCCTTATCTGACTTGTGTCAATATGGAACAGATGATCACAGGGCATCAATCCTTGCTGTATGCAGCAAGCTTTGAGAATAACGAAAAGCCGGTTCATGTTGCTTGTCATGTAGGAAATGTGGAGGGTGAAGGTTTGGTTTTGGTCACTCCTCTAGAAGAAGAGCTTGCACGGATGGTGATAGTAACACTGCCTAAGGATGAATTGGCTAAGTTATGTGAAGATGAAGGCATCCTGAGACTGGAGCCCAAGTTGCTCCTACATAGAAATGAACGTTAACCTATTCTATTTTCCAGGCATCCAATCAAGTAGCATGTGTTGTTCCTTTCGAGAATCCTCAACTTTGAAGTTTCTGTTGGATGCTAAAAGCTTCATAATTGCCCTAGCTATGCTTGTACGTATCAGTATAGAAATTTAAGATTCTTAACCAAAACCTCATCCTTTAAGCCAAGTGGTTCTGTAGCCACACCTAATTTATTATTGATCGACTTAGTAGTATCGAAAGAATTCCACTTGTCAAGTCATTATTCTACTCCCAAGTCCCGAAGGAACAAATTGTTGTTTATAATTGCATTCAAGTTGAAACTTTGCCATCTTTAGGTGGGGTATTAGCAAACTTCCATGACAAATAGCTCATGGATGCATAGGTTCGATCGCCTGCTACCTCTTCAATAGGTACAGCATCAGAAACTTCTTTGAGTTCGGCTGCTGAAAGTTTCACCCTTAAAGAAGCTATATTCTCATCCAGGTTTTTTATCTTGGTAGTCCCTGCAATAATTCCATGTCAAACAGTTAAATGATAATGCAGTAGTGTCCCATCTTCTGCATTTCAAACGATGCAATATAATGAAGAAACTCAGAGGATGGAAAGACCAGTAAGTAAATTACAGCAAATCTGTTAAAACTGCAACAAGACAAGGCAATCTCTAACCAGTATGCATTACGGTTAGCATGCAAATTTTGAAGTTTCCCCAGATCATAGCATAATTTTCGATATGACTAGAAAGAGAGCTAATGGATGTTTAGATTACATTGCTGAGAAAATCTGCGAGCTAGTAATGCAGTCTATTGGCTTCTTGTTTATCCTAAATTCACTAATACAGGAAACCCACTGCATAGCTACTGTTTTCAAACCTTAATAATACTTGAGTAAGATCATATGTCAAATTGTACTGAAGTTTATACACTACATTTGCTGGAACATCTCATGTCAGTATCTTGTAATGTAAGCTAGTTTAAGTTGATGCAATGGAAAAACAAAGTCACTGACCAGGGATAGGAACAACATCATCTCCTTGTTGAAGAATCCATGCCAAAGCTAGTTGCGAAGGAGAGCATTGATGTTTCTTTGCAAGGTTGTCCAATCGATTGTAAATGATTTTATTCTTGTCCAAGTTTTCTCCATGAAATCGAGGATGTGTAGCCTAAAAATAGAAATTACTATAATTAAGTTAATCAATTTCACTTTCTATAAAGTAAAAAAGTTAGAATCTCCACATTGTAAAATAGTTCATCCAATCACTGAAGAAAAATATCAAATCATGGTGCAACAACTTTCAAGAACGATATATATGGAATCCAATGTCACATACAATTGTACTAATTGAAAGCACATGTTGAATGTCTCAGAACAATTACCGTAAAACGATCATAAAACTGAATCTAAATTACATGCTTATGTGAAGATCTTTTGATGCATTAATGTCTCAATAAAAGGATAAGACAATACATACCAACATGCTATTAGCAGGCAAGCTTTCCACAATTGCTTTGCCTGCAAAGAATCCACGACCGAGAGGACTATACGGAACTATTCCAATGCCAAGCTCCCTACACAGACAGAAGTGTTAGAACAGTAATCTAAAATCTCCAGAATATAACTTTTAGCTCGTGGGGTTGCTGTCAAAAATGGGCACTATAATTTTCTCCTAAACTCTAAAAAGTGGCGGTGTTATTATCACTTTTTGCTAAAATATTGGTATGGACCTGACCTGCAAAGTGGAATAATTTCTTGCTCGATGTCACGAGTCCAAAGGGACCACTCCATTTGTACAGCTGTAATGGGATGAACTGCATGCGCCCTCCTTATTGTATCAGGACTGGCTTCAGATAAGCCAATGAACTTAACTTTTCCCTCTTCCACCAGCTTTTTCAGTTCACCCATCTACATCTCCAGGAAAGTCATCAAGTAAATGCCCTCATACTTCCATAACTTAGAATAGCAGCTATACAGTGAGTTGATACATTATGCCAGATAATCACATCAGATGCCAGTAGAAAAGAAGATCTCTTACGGTTTCCTCTATAGGCACAGATTTGTCCACTCGATGTTGATAATATAGATCAATGTAATCCACACCAAGGCGCTTCAAGCTAGCTTCACAACACGAGCGAACGTATTCAGGAGTGCCCTTAACTATCACATGAGGAGCTTGAACTCCAACAATACCAAACTTGGTAGCCAATTGAACTTTTTCTCTGGGTAAATGCTTCAAGGCCTGAAAATGATATGTGACATTAGTGTTGAATTTAAAGACTAGTTTATATTTCCCATTGTCAAAACGCAAACTAGATAAAGTCACAGGCGGAAGCAGGTACCTTCCCAACCAGAGTCTCATTAGTATGGGGTCCATAGATATCTGCTGTATCAAAAAATGTGATTCCCTTGTTGAAGGCATCCTTCAGTATTGAGATTCCATCTTCATCGGAGAGAGGAGCATTATAAATTCCAGTTAAACCCATGCAGCCAAACCCCAACTTTGACACCTAAAAAGCCCATAGGATAAAAAAACACGTGAATACAATTTGAAAAGGAAAAAGATAAAGAGGATGAAGCACCTTTCACTGTGAACAAACTGCAAAAATAAAGCATCTTTACCCCATGAAAAGAGTTAATGGATACAAAACCAATAAGATGGTATACAGACTTCTCTGCCAGTTAGAATGCAAGTGAAAGATGGGGTTCGAGTTCTAAAAAATGTTTCTCTTCTGATAAAGTGAAGCCATAAACAGTAAATTATCTTACCGTCTCTCAAACTGGGATACATGACAACTAATATCAACCTATGAAAACTACATTCTTTGGCAACCAGAACTCAAAGTTTATGTTAAAAACCAGCTGGGATCTCAAAGAAAAGTATAGAGAAAAGAAATTTAGTAAAGTGAAGCCATAACCTTTCATTAAGTTTGCAGTAAAACTTGCTAACCGTATCCGCAACTGGGCTAGATAACAAGTAACCTGAATCTATAAAAGCTACATCCTTTGGTAACTAGAAATCAGAGTTCATATGAAAGCGAAAAGAAAACAGTTGGGATCTGAACAGAAAGGTGATATGAAACAGAGAAACTAGAAATGTCTTATGTTTCTGAAAATTGAAATGTTACCTCTAGTCCTTGACTGCCCAGATTAACTCTGGGAACTTGGATACTATTCTCTTCGGCCATCTTTAGTTTGGAGGGTGTTGGATGCTTGCAGCTAATTCGGAAAGAGAGGTAGGTTGATTGTTTTGAAAAAGAAAGGAACAAAAAGGGAAGTTACAAAGAGAATAGATAATGCAGACCACAAGAACACTTGCGGGGAATCGATCACTTGAAGAAGATCAATAAAATAAGTAAAAACAAATGCACCAGCCGGGAATCGAACCCGGGTCTGTACCGTGGCAGGGTACTATTCTACCACTAGACCACTGGTGCTTTCTTTCTACTGCTTTTTGACATTTTATTTATGTCTTTTTATTTCCACATCTTCGTTCTCCCGTCTACGAACCACCGAGGGAGCCAAACACAACTTTAGTGAGGTAGACACGAAATTGTGAATGAAAATTTCATCCATGCCAAGCAACGACACCAACCTAGCATCTCAGCCCCTGATTCCAATCTTTAGAGGAGAAAGATATCACCTCTGGAGCCTTAATATGAAAATCATGTTCAAGTCTCAAAAACTATGGGACTTGCTGGAGAAAGCGTATCATCAAGAGTCAAATTCGACACCGGCTAGTCCTGAACAACGATTGCGGGAGATTCGAAAGGACGCTAAAGCTGTATTTCTCATCCAATCGGCACTGGATGACGTCATTTTTCTGTGAATTTCAGCAGCTCAAACAGCAAAAAAAAAACCTGGAAAATTCTAAAGCAAGAATATTTGGGCGACAAAAAGGTAATTACTGCTTAATTATAAACTCTTCATCGAGATTTTGAAATGTTGGCAATAAAAAAATAGCGAATAAGTAGAAGTATATTTATCTAGAGTGTCTGGGGTTGTGAATTTTATGAGGTCATATGATGAATGTGTTAGTAATGAAATTGTTATGAGCAAGGTTTTGAGGAGTTTAACCCCAAAATTTGATCATGTGGTTAGTACAATTGAAGAGTCAAAGGATTTATCTATTTAGTCATTTGATGAATTGATTAGCTTTCTGTTAGCAAATGCAAACACGCTTAATAGATCATCTTCTGGCAAGGTTGATGAAAAGGCTTTTCAAGTGAAGTGGGGAGTCTTTTTATAAGGGAAAATCGAAAAATTTTCAGTGGTCGAGGACAAGGCAGAGGTGGCTTCTATTGTCGAGGCTGCGGTCGCGGTAGAGAACATGGCCAAATTGGAGGCCAACGCCACAATAAGAGCAGTGTTCAATGTTGGTACTGTCAAAAAATAGGTCACAAAGACGCTAATTGTTGGATTAAACAAAGAGAAGGAGAAGCAAGCCAATTTAATTGAGAAAGGTGAAGAAGAGAGCAACTTGTTCATGGCCCATTCTCCTATCAGCAATGCCTTCAATAGAGAATGGTTTGTGGACAGTGAGTGCCCAAATCACATGTCTGGAACAACGTACAGTTCAAAGAACTTGATGAGTCCCATAAAGGAGAAGTTCAACTTGGAGACGACAAGGAAATGAAGGTTGAAGGGATAGGTACAATTGTCATTAAAACCACACACGATAATGTTAAACATCTTCGTGATATGCAATATATTCCTAACTTAGCACATAATTTGTTAAGTGTTAGGCAATCGATGAATTGTGGATATATGATTGTGCTAGCTGATGGCTGTTGCTCTGCTAATGATAAAAGATCTTGTCAGTCACTTGTTAATATTCAAACGACTCAAAATAAAATATTCCCTTAGAAGTTACATGTGTGAAAGATTGTACTTTTGTTACTAAAAGTGATGATGCTAAGTTATCGCACTCGCAGTATGGGTATTTAAATATGAAAGGGTTGAAACTACATGGATAAAGTTGGTGATGGGAATTGTTTATTTTTTATTTTTTGGTGTGTTAAGACTTTGAATATTCAACAGCTTGGATGTAGATGGGAATATTCAAACAGTCCGAATGTAGAAGCGAGTAGGATACTTAGGCCTGTTTGGTGAAAAGCTGATCAACTTTTTTTTAGTGGTCAACTTAATTTAGCTTATTGACTTTAAGAAAAATCTTATAAGTTTGTTTGGTAAAGAACTGATTGGGTTGGCTGATTTAACCCAATCAGCTAATTTTGAACCAGCTGCTCCGAGGAGCGTTTTCTCCTATCAGCTGAATTTTTTTTTGACAGGTCTCCATTTTGTCCTTGTTTAACTCTCTCACGTCTGTGTCTCACATCTCAAATTCTCCAGTCTTCTCCCTTCTCTTGTTGCTCTCGTTTTCTCTCACCGCTTACCCTCATCCGAGAAAAGGCAGTGCCCCCATGACAAGTGCGGCTACTAATACGATCTTGTTTTGGGAGGACCCGAATAAGAAGATTCAGAAACCGTATACGATTACCTAGTCTAGAGAGAGCTGGACTGAGCAGGAACACGACAAGTTTCTCGATGCTCTTCATTTGTGAGTTTCTTTTCGAGTTTTTGGGATTGAATTTGTTGTGTTGCGCGGGAGATTGATGCGAAGGGGATTTCGAAAATTTTTATTCTTTGTGCGTGATTTTGTATCGGTAATCAAAATGGGAGATTGGGGTTCTAGTGTGTGATTAGCTTTTATT
>JAOTBA010000003.1:23541962-23567711 GCA_025629845.1 Erythroxylum squamatum | reverse complement strand
CTTCAGCTGATTTTTGCTTCAGCTGATTTTTGCTTCGCTTCAAACTCCTTTCTGCCTTATGATTCTCCGTAAGTGGTTTGACTTTCCATTTCAACACTATCTTCTACTTTCCGTAAAAAATCATCTTTCGTCATCAATCTACTGACTATTTCTTCTGAAATCTTCATCATCTTTGATTCGTAAGATTTCTGTAAGTTACTGCTTTACAGTCGTTCATTCAGCTGCTTTTCATTTTATCTTTTTCTTTGTTTATCATCAAAACTGTAATCGATACGTAAAGTCAGTTTTGACTTAACATTCAGTCATTGTCAATATAATGTGTCATCACTACTGTATAGCCCTTTTTTTAGTTATTGACTATCCACATATCTGTTATGATGACAACCTGTCTTTCAATACTCGACAATGTTCTTAAAATTTCTATCTTCTTATACTCGTATATTTTTATAATGTCCTTCTTCAATGTACTCCAAGTTGGGATTTTGAAGGTCATTTACAATGAGGCAACATCTTAAATCTTTTGCTTTCAGCTATAGATAGTATATGTTCATCACCAATTACCATAAAAACTATAAGAAATCTTGATCTATTATTGTCATAAGCTGTAACAGTCATTTTATTATTTCCTCTCATGACGTTAAGGGTAAAAAAATGTTTGACCTCCCAATACGATCTTCTTTCCATTACACGAATCCATATCTCTTTAAATGAGAGGTTTCACCTTTTAAACTCCCGACCAACGTCTTACAACAATATTTACATTCGACATTCTCTACTATGTCCATTAATCTATTCTTGTTGAAGTGATTCCAAGCATCACTTTTCAGTGGACTTGGACTTCTATCTTCATTTGGTACGAGATTAAAAGTTTACACTTGCATACTCTTTGACGCGGATTAGAATTGTCCATTGAAGGAATATTCTCATCCATCTGAAACAATCAACATATATAAGTTATTTATGGACCTTTACATGTATACATATACTTTAATAGGCATTTAACATAAAGTAAGATAATTAAAGTATAATTAATCATAATTATATGTAGGAGTCTATTGCTCTCTCTATATATGATGACGATGATAAATTTTGAAATTGAAAGGATTGGAATTTAGAAAGCTATATACTTAACTTTATTGACTTTAGAAATTATAACTATAGTTGAATGAACTTTTTGGCATGTATTGTTTTTCAAAAGTAACTTTTTGCTATGTATTGTTTCTACTTGAGTTAATTAAATTATAAAACTTCACACTAACTTATGTAGTCACATACACAAGTTTGCGAAAACACAAATAAACAGCCACAGACTAGAAATTTATACTCTCATAATAATCCAAGACCATAATATCGAATCAATTCATCCATTGTTATTTTCGTAAACAGTCACAAACTAAAAATTTATACTTTCATAAGTCACAACAATCCAAATCCAGAATATTGAATGAATTCATCCATAGACAACAATATTGAGGACTTACCTATTACCTTGGTGGGTGGTGAATAAGATATACGAGAAAACAGAGGAGAAAAGAGTGATTGTGTGGGAGGCAAATAGTGAGAGTTGCAGGCTTGTAGGACTGTAGCATGGTTATGGGTCGGCAAAGCGATGGAGATCAATGGAGAGAGGTTGGGTGGTGAGTGGGCGAAGACTCAGACAAAGGAGATTCGGAGATTAATGAAGATGAAACCAACGAAGAAGGAATCTGGAAGCGAGGAAGGACCGAAGGAGATGATAGTAGTAAAGAGAGGGAGGGAAAAATTGCAAGTTAACCTACAATAAAACGTCATTTTACTATGAGATAAAGCATTAAAGCTTAAAAAATAAGTCCGGGCCACCATCTTGCTTCTGCAGGGGTTTGATTCGGGATTGTTATGGACAGTAGTGTGGTGGTGTTGGACCCCAAATCTTTTCTTGGAAGTTAGAATTATTAAATGAGGAATCGGTAGTGAATGTAGTAAGTTATGTTGAATGTTTTACAATGATATTTGGAGGTTAATGCATGAAATGGATTTTTGTGTATGTATGTATCGTGGGTAACATCTTTATAATTGAAAAAGTGAGCTTGTATAGTTACTATTCATGTAACTTCTTTGAATTTGCAATTTTTGAGACTTTGATGTATTGGGGCTAGAAATGCCCACTAAAGCTTTGTAAGAACGCATATGTTGATATTCATTAAGAATATTCATGTTTTATTATGTTTTACCAATGATTGTTCTAAAAGTCTCTTTGCTTTGTTTTGTAAATGTTCATAAGGGCAATTTTGTGTGTTCTGGTTTGAGGCAAATTTCTGAACTGATTTTGGTTAATTTGGGCCAAGTAGCCTTCTTGAAAGTTATAGAGGAATTTCATAGCTTTCCAATGAGGTATGGTGTGCTATTTTTGGATGTGGAGGTTGAAAGATGTGAATTTGCGAAGTTTGAATGTTGTTTAGTATGGAAATTTCAGGGCAGTAACTTCGATTTGGATGTTGACCTTCATTGATGTAGAATTTGTTCATAGGGTCTTGCGGGAGTTGGGTGTTACATTAGCTCTATAATGATAATTGTACAGAGCTTGAATTTCCAACTATTGTGCCTTCTTATAGTTACATATGAAGAATAGATAATCCACTAACTCAGCCTCAATTTTGTATACCTTACATACTATATTTACAATGTGAACTCATGATTATTTATAATGTTTGTAATCTAGAGGGTTTCTTTTATCGTATGCCCAGTCATAACAAATATATTAAAAAAGGGGTTTTTGAATCATATTAGTTTATTCCAAGGTAATTAAGGAAGAGTATTCTTGAATATTTATTTTTTGAAAAATAAAGAATTCATTAAGAGCCATGAAACTCATCAAGAGGGAGTTTACAAGGCTGTGCCCAATAGTTTGGAATTATACAACAAAATTAGTCTATTATCCAAGGGAACATTAGATATAAAAGTAAGTTAAAATTTCCATCTTCTCTTAATAGATAGACTCAGTTTTCAGTTAATTGGTGAGTTCCTAAGATTTCTCTAATCCAACATTGTATTCTATATACTAAGGCATACTTTTCTGTTTTCTTTTTATGGAATAACCTTTAGTTCCTTTCCATCTGAATCACATAAACTGAACAATTTAAGATGATACTAATGCACATTTGATCCTTTACTAACTTTTGAAACTGTTTGTCAGCCCAAACTAGAATATTTTCCCAATCATTCTTTATATAGGTAAGGTTCCTTGATCCTTTGGCCTTGGCTTCTTGCTAAATCTCCTTCTAGAGGTAGGTGTGAAGTCCCTTTTACTTGAATTCATTAACATCCTTATAGTTTCTCTTAGAATTGGTAATCTTAAACTTGATAGCCTTTGTAGTTGTATCCTTTAGAGTGATATTCAATTCTCTTGATCCATTTGCTAGCTTCACTTTAACTGATAAATTACTTGACATTGTCAAGTTATTGCTCTTCATTGATTCCAATTAAGGAATTTGGTCACTTCTACCCTTTTCTCCAAAGGCCTCTTTATTTAATTCATTTAATAGTTCATCCATCCCTACCTCAAAAGTATGCCATTTATTTTCTCTCTCCTCATTGGGATAACCTAACCCCATAAGTTTATAATAGTCACCCCTTTCAAATAGGTTTCCTATTTTCCTCCATTCATTTCCTTGTTGTTTGAGTGTTGGCTTTCATTGATAGGAAACTAAAATTTAGTTTTCCACCATTTTTCTTTTTTATCCAACCTTATAATTAGAATAACTTCAGGAAAGCTTTGGCTTATGATAGTTTCTATACAAAACCTAACGTAACTGATTATTTTCATTAATGTTGTGATGTCAACCATAAATATTGGATTTATTTTGCAACTAGCTAAGTAACTTAACCTAATTAGTGACCAATATTCTAATGGGATACTTTGAATATTGATCCATATAGGGATGCTCTTAATTTTTTTATGCCAAAGTTGCATTCTTAGGGACCATTGTTGCATAAAAATTGGTTTATCGCTAATGTGCCAAAGAACAGCCTTAATAATCTTTCAAGCACCAATTTTTAAGGACAACTTAAGTATATAAATCCCTTGTTCATTAATCAATACCTTTTGAAATCCTAGCCTCTTCCAATTTTCTTAAGCCCATGCATTAATCCCCTTATCCGTAAAAAAACTTGTCAGAGATGCCACCCGTTTTGGACCCTTTTTATTTCAATATTTCCATTAATGGAGACACTACAATATTTCCTTCTATAGCTAGTGATGTATCAATTGTTCTTATGAAAATTATAGAGAAATTAATATCAAATTATGACAATTTACTGACAAATTGCGAATTACAAAAGCTCGTTACAAGGAACCAATTTAAGCGCAAAAGTCATCAATTAGGAGTCAACGAGTGCATAAACAGTTATGAAAATACAGCCAATTTATAATGTAAACTTGACTCAATCAAAGATGCCACCCGTTATGGACCCTTTTATTTCAATATTTCCATTAATGGAGACACTACAATATTTCCTTCTATAGCTAGTGATGTATCCCCTACCACTTGGAACCATGTTTCTCCTTATGTTCTTATATGTTTTATCTGTTGCTAGATTTTTTTTATGGGTGGTAATGCTTTGCATAATGCTAGGATCTTATTCTAACTTAATTTTAAAAGTGATATAAAGTTCCAATAAACCAGAAGGTTAGCTAATGAGCCTTTGAGAAAGGGGAAACAATCTTGTTTAAAGTTTGGGGTCTCATTGTTTACCTTACAATGAAAGAGGGAAATGGAATGCTACTTAAAAATTAGATAATTGTTCCCTTTGAGGGAAGGCAAGAAACCTTCGAGAATATAAAACTAGAGAAAGGAGAAAGCTAGAGTCATGGAGAGGCAAAAAGAAGGAATGCAGTTAAGAAGAGTTAAAAAAATATGGAAGATCAACATAAAACAACCCATAAGCTAAGTCTCAAAGTAATTGAGAGTAGAATGAGACTAGTCAAGAGTGAGATTTAGATTAAAATGAAAGTTAGAATCAAATTGCTTATAACTGATGAAGAACTTCCCTTAACCAAAATCAAGACTTTTTCAACAGAGTGTTATATAAAGAATCTCCACCTTAAAGTTATAGTTCTCTAAAGAGAAGCTAAATGTTCTCTTTCTAGCCATTTCTTTCTTAAGGTTTCAAACAATTAAAACTATAATTTTTAAACTTTATAATAAAGTCTAATCTCATTAAATTAGCTTTTCTTTCTTTCTTCAGCTGTTCTTTATTTATGATTATTAGGTTTCTAAATATATTGACAATAAATACATTTAAAATTAGATAAGATTGATTAGTATCTAACAGCTTATCATCATCACCAAAATATTATGAATTCTAAAATACTTTTAACTAGTCTTTTTGTATATGATTTTCGGTATAATTTAATCATTTTACATGCAATATTTAAACTAGATATAGAATATAGAATTAATATATATTCTATTTGAGTTCATATATATTAGTTATCTAATATTAGTATTTGATTCTTTTAATGATATTTTAGAAACTATTTTTAGACAGTCATTCCACCTCAACTAAAAATTTCTTAAATTAATACTAATAAAGAATAATAAAATATTATCCCTAATTATTTTAGGTAATGAATCTTATATTGACTACTTAACAACCTTTATATAGTTTATATTATATTTAATGGATAATGGAGTTAACCTTTATTAAGATAGATCCTATGTAGCATCAAATTATGGCAATTCATATAGTAGATACTTTGGAGATTCCAAATTAAGTGATCACTTATACAATCATAACATTTTCATTGTCACAAAAATAATATTCCAAGTAAAATTTTGCATGTTGGATCAATTTAGTGATTTTGATCTCTAATAAGTACTCACACATTTGTTTAAGTATTTCTATACTTTAATTATGAGATCAACCGCTTCTTTATAAAGAAAAAAATGTGTATTAATCTTTGTATTATGTCAAAGCTCAATCTTAACAAAGTAATGATTAAGAACAATTAAAAAATAATACATGAATACAGTATGAATCTCATAATTTTACTTGCGAAAAATATTTATATCATGTACAATAAAGTTAATTAATTAAACAAGCATGCATAAAAAAAAATGCATAATTTATTTTATAAGACATATAGTTAAACAAATATCTATAACATAACAACTGCATTTACTTAATTATATTATAAATATACAACTAATAAACGGGCTTTAGAATATAAACTAATGAACACACAGCTTTCCTTTTCTTCTTTTAAGGACGAGAATTTAAAGAATACGAGCATTAATCATAAGCAATTCAATAGGAAAACTGACACTAGATCACATGTAATGTGGTGGGGATAGTTTTCTTAACCGATAAAGGAATTAGGATAAATAATTTACGTCTTCATGAACTGATCTTTTATTTTGTTTTTAATTATGTATATGGTTCTACTAAAATATAAGCTGTTTGAGAAAACGGTACTATATGTAATTTTTAAGTTGACTCCCTAATTTTTTTTTTATTATTAGGGAAAAGAAAAACAAAAACTCAACGAGCTATAGTGAGGATCATGTAAATAGACAATAATCAATTTGAATGTCAGGAATACAAGGCAGAGAGCCATTGGTGAGCTGATGGATGCCGATTAGAAGTTATGTGTGGCAAATTCCCTGCCATGTAACTATCCTGTCTTGAACCTTCTGTACAACCTCATTTAGGCAATAAACTATAGGATGATAAGATGCAGAAAACACCAAGACAACAAATTCAACCAAAACACCATATATTTTATAATTTTTAAAACTCAGATAGATCTGTACTCTCTGTCTCTCTATATAATATACAGGGAGATGGATCAATACGTTACAGAGTAATATATATTCCAAATGTCACCTAATCCGTGGTAAGATCTCCAATAATTGCCGTGAATATGTAATTAGTGGCACCATCCAAAAGCAGGACCTTGCAGAAAAATATAAAATTTGGTTCCCATACGGCAACTTAAATTAATAACGACCAAAGGTTCATATGTCATAATAATTGGTGTTGTGTGCACATAACTGGAGCAATTAAGTGCGTGCATTATCACTGAACCCCACATGAAAGGGAGAGGAAAAAGAGGCTGCTTAATTGAAATGAGTACTGAGTTAGACAGACCCGTTTTATCAATATATTAACTTAATGATAAGGACTTGATCAAATACAAATTTGATATTTAATATCAATGTTTTAAATTACAAATTACACTGTGATTGTAATAATTACAGATAAAACAAGTGCAAGAACTCAATTGTAATCGCAATTTTGTTGTTGCAATTTTTAATTTAAAATATTGCATAATACATAAAAGCAAAGAAGTACGTGGATAAGATAAGAGCATAGATAAAGTTTAAAAGCGCCAATCTTCAATTTGTTGTTTCATTTTTTTTTTATTTTTTGTTTCAAAATAAGGGGATGATTGGTGTGCCTTAGATGTTCTTCCTTCTTTGCCTTCTTTTGCTTTTTGTGTGAACCTTGGGCAACATCTATGAAGCCATGCAAACTGGTCCCCCATCATGTCCTACTTGCGTTTCATACTCTTTTTGGTTGATGGTTGATGTTTACCTTACAACTCAACCACGATGCCCACAGAGATAGAGATGGAGAGAGAGAGAGAGAGAGAGACATGAAAGGCTAATCCAACTAAAGCTATAAAAGCGCTCCTCAGAAAATTTAGAAACTCTCACTAACCTGTCTGCATGTGGTGGCGTGGGCGTGACATTATTCAATTTCCTTCTTTTGGGACCACAAACTCTATTTTATATTTTTGTTTGCTCTACTTTTCAAGATCCATGCTTCTCTGGTTCCGCAGACCGTTTTACGCCCTAACAACGTCATAAATTACCAAAACTCACATGACCTAAACCCAAGAATACCTTATTCTAAGTTTCATATAATTTGTAATTTCTTATCAAACCTTGTAAAACCTCTATTTCCAGATTCATTAAACAGGATACTTATAGTTGTCCTTTGTCTTACACGAAAGCTCGTGACAACCTAGTCCATATGAGACAAAGCTTTGTGAGACTGTTGCCAGCAAAAGTTTGCCTGGAGAAAGTAGGAAACAAGAAGCGCTTTGTGGTTCCTCTCTCCATTTATATCCTCTCGTTCTTTCTTATCTATCAAGCCTTCACTCTGAAGTCATGGAAGAAGAGCAAAGAAGACTTCAAGGCCTAACCAAATGGGTCATCACTTCTCTAATTCACTATACACAGATGCTTTGTAACTGTGTCATGCACCGCTGAAAGTTGAAGCTGCCAGCATGATCTGGGCTTTCCTCAAATTTTCCTCTACAGGAGGGACTAGATCATGTGGCAGTTTCACCTGTTGACGGTAGCATGGAAAAACCCTAATCATCGTAAACCCTAATTTCCTGAACGATCGATTTTCACCGACGCCATTCAGGTATTTCATCGAGATATCCTAAATAAGGTATTTATTCTTCTTCTAATTGGTTTTCACAGACTCTCCAGCTTTATTTTTGGCCTGCTAGTGTATTAATTAACTTTCAGATCGTCTTGTTCTACTTTTCTATGTCAAGATTGTTGGAGAATCTTTTTAACAGGTACAGATTCCCGTTAGGGTTTAAGCGACAGAAATTCTGTCTTAACACTTCATTGCTGCTTTTGAGATCCATATCTTCTTGCCTTGAAGAGAGTGCTCTATGTTCATCATGTATTGTTCTTGTCAATCTGTGGTGTGTACGCTTTTAGTCCTTGTGTTAACCATATATGCTCATAAATTGAGAGTGGGAATCCCAAGTAACATATATAAGACATCTCCAATGACAAAATCATTAATTAATCTCAAGAGTCAGGAAGACTGTGTTGATGGCTTATCGGCGCTATTCCTCTGATCACTCTGACTTCCCACCACCAAAATCACCGACAGTTTTGCACAAGGAGCTGATGTTGTTTAAGAATCAACAATTTTATTTGTGAAACTCAGATTGATTCTTGGAAGATTGTTCCACTTGTATGCTGTGTGTCTTGTTCTTTTTGTTTCCACGGAATAATGAAAATAGGATGCGACTGTCAAAGCCAATCGTGAAATGTATCAGTACCCAAGAAATTGATCCGCCATGACGATACAACCTTTAGCAGCTGATTCAAGTAATGAAATATAGGTGGGCAGATATGGCAAAGAATCAGACACAGTTTTCTCTCTAGCATATTCGTCAAAATTTCGGAAACATAAAGGACCATGTAAAGAACCATTTATGGTCGTCAATTTTTCATGTGCAAAGAATAGTTCATAGAACCTGACTATAGTCTCAAGCCTCAACCTATGAGGATTCAAAGATTAGAATTAAGTAGTGTAGAAATCCCCACTACAAAGCAAAGTACAGTAACAGACGAGAGGCTTAATTTCTGTCACCAGAAACTAGCTAGCTTGTATGGTCTGCTAGTCAATATTCCTCTACTTGACTATTGTTGAAAGCTAAAACAACCTTTCAGTGAAAGTCTTTGCCTCATCAAATTTTGAGGCCGGCACCATCTGTCTTCTGATAGCTACCTTTCTGGTCCTCTCAAGCAATAGTTTGCTAAAGAAAACCAATCTTAAGTCACAAAATATGCAAAACACATTCTGTAGGTTGACAAATATTAGCATTATGTTGACCAAATTGATTAACTTTCAGCTTTACCAGGCCAGTGTATTCTCTCTATTTGGTCTGAATTTTAATTTTTTGGATCTAGTATATCTTATTATGTTCTTTGTACTTATATTACTTTCCAATCATCTCCAAATACAATTTTTAGGTGTTGAACTTGTCATTTATTTTTAGTTTTACTTGGATTCAAAACTAGGTTTCTTGAACCTAACAGAAGAGAAAGATTTACGTTACCTCAGTGTCGTTATAGCATTCCTTATTTACCAGAGTAAAAAAATAGAGAGAGAGAGAGAGGGAGAGGGGGAGAAGAGAATTGCATATATTTATGCTTTTCGATTTGCTAAAAAGAGTTGATAGTTCTTATTAATTTAGAAACATATACTTAATTTACTTCAGCTTCATATCAGCAATCTACACTAAATGCCTTGGCATACCTAATAAGCAGTACTTCAAATTTGTATCATCAAGAAATTTAAGTCTCTTTCTCCTGGTATTCTTTTAAATATACCTGGTACGAGATAATGCTTGCGAACTACATTAATGAACAAATTTGTCTCTTGTTTATCAACCACATCTCACTTCTTCTTTGATAATTGGGGTTTGTTATTGGTATATGTCATGTTTCACTTTGTCTGGAAGCTGCACTTGGCTAGAATCCACAAAACCTTTTATCAGATTCTTGAAGCAAAGATCAAGCAGGAACGTCACTCATTTGGTGTCTCAATAACTAATGGACCTTCCTTTTGTCTTGATGATTGACATGGAATACATTCTTGGCTACTTGGTTGCTTGTAAGAGTTTGTTACATGCATGCCATTAATGGGTCATTTCACAACAATTGAAAGAGACCATAGTGGAGTAATTTGTTTGTTATGATTGGTCGGAAGTACCATTTTGAAGATATTGCTGATCTTTTATCTATCAATCTACGTAATTGAGTGCCTTGTCACCAGGACTACACATTATATGTTACCGAGTTTTCTCGAATTTAGTTTTAATCCTACAAGTAGAAAGCCTTGAATCTTTTAATTAACGAAAAAGTGGTCTAGGAGTAGGTAATAGAAGATTAGAGAAATTAATCCTGATATTTACTTATTATAAAATATTTTTAAAAAGTTTTAATAAAAATAAAATCAAATAAAAACGATAGGTTATTAGTCATATTAAAAAAAATACTTCAAATTAGATAGAACCATTCACATTAATCTTTTATTTTTCTCTATGCCAAAGTATAGATAACATGGAGTGGAAGAGTCGTATACGCCGAACCAAAAAGAGGTATAAACAGTATAATACATGAAATTAGAATTATGAGAAAATTTCGTTTTAAACTATAAAATTTAGATCAAAATTGAAGCCCGAACCTAATGTTTTAGAATGTACAAAAATGATTTCAACAGCTTCAAAATCAATCAAATCAAACCTCTCTAATTGTAATACACGCAATTTTCATGTGCCTTGTCTTTGGGGTTAGTTATTGATATATGTGTTGTTGTAACGGTTTAGGTGTGTGGAACTATAAGACATATATGTATAGAGGAGAGAGTATTTCCTCGATTCATTAGAGTAGAAGAGAAGCTTTCATATATATCTTTTAAGCAGTCGAGATTAAGAGGAAAAGATAGAAAAAGTGATCAATGCGAGAGAAGAAGATGTACATAAAGATGAATTCTTGACCGTTGGAGGAAATGACAGCCAACGTGTTGCATTGTTGGAGTCAATGTTCGCTAGTGTCACTGCCCTGCATAGCTCTGCCTGTTATGATTCTCCTCCGTTGTTCACTCCTCTCCGGTACAAAATTTTATACTTCTAATTAACAGCTTATTTGAAAAAAATTAAGCCAATATTAATTCACTGTGCTTGAGATACAATTTAGTGAAGTTATTAAATTTTTTGTGATTATTGTCTTAGATTGGGTACCTTGCTACTTCGTTTGAAAATTGATAATTGTTGCTATAGTTTTATTTTTCTCATTAATCTTAAAAAAATTACTTAGGTTTTCCGTTTCTCCTATTATGACTTACCTAGTTACCTTACCGTTGTTGCAAAATGGATTTGATGCTTGCTTATATCTCTTAATTTCGGTAAATTCAAAAGATTGTTGTTAAAATGGTGTGACAATCCAATAAGCAACAAGTTTCTATTTGAGAAGCAAGAGAAAAGGGAGCAAGAGGAATGTAAATCAAATAGAAGAAGAAGAAAAAGTAGAGTAAAAGAAAAACAAAAGGAAGATAAAAGGGGGTTATGTTTTGATAATAGGTTCCACCATTATTATCTAGGGTTTAAGCTAACACTATGGCAAAAAGTGCTTTAGGTAATAGATAAAAGCGTAGCTATAAGTACAATTATGATTAATTTTTCATTAAGGCAACAAAATTTATATCGTTACAAGAAGTAACGTTGTAATAAATATAAGGCAACATAATTTTTAGAATAGGCGACAAAATAAAAAATGTTGCTTTAAGTTTTAACTAAAGCAACACATTAGTTTCAAACTATAGCAACAATGTTAAGTAGATGTTGCAATATTGCAACATTTTAAATTTTTTTAAGCAACAATGTTAAGTAAATAAGGCAACAAAATGAATTTTTTGGGCAACAATTTGTAAAAATAAAAACAATAATTTATTCTTTCATTACCAATTATATTTAACGTAAAAGTAAACTCTTGTCATTACGTAGACAACTTCCACATATACATTATAAACAATATATAGATATTAATGTACGTCTTAATTGTGTACATACTATCAAATATAAACGAACAAAAAACTGCATTTATATATAATATATAGTCCATAAGGACTTGAAAAATTCAACATTTAACATATTCAAAATACAAAAGAAAATTACAAGTGCTTTTATTGTAAGAAATACAAAAGCTAATTCTACAATCCTCAATAATTGTATGGAAAATTACATGTGCTTCAATTACTCCTCATCATTTGTAGAATTCGAAGTCGGTGTTAGGCTTCTTCACATTGACTTTGTAATCTTTCTCAAAGTCCTTTGGAAGTATAACGTACTTTTTTTTTCGTACTGCCAAATACAAGTAGTTCAAGACAAAGATTTTACTCCTTTTGAATACTAAATCTCATTCAAGACAAAGAAGTAATCAAAAGTGACCTTTTTGAAATCCAAAGCATATCCTAGTTTCAATTATAAGTATCGTATGAACCAACTGATTTTCACAAAATATATTTCAAAAGTATAGCCAAACATGCTCTGAACAACTGATAACATATAGCTTCAGATGGCAATGACCATTTAAAGCTAGTAAATATAGTGAATAAGTGCTATATCATAATTAGGAAACGCATAACTTTGAAACTCAGGAAATATGCTACAAAAGTAACTAAAAATGGCATTAGTCACTAGTGAAAAAGCTAGTAAAATAAAGGAAAAGTGATTCATAATTACCTCTTTGTTAATAATCAGGTAACCTTATCCATCTACCATGTATAAGATCATCATAAACAAATCATAGCTAGAATCTGGAAATTTCAAAAGAGAACCATCATTACTAAATAGGTAAGTAAAAGAAAGAAATCACCTTTAGGAAACAATCTCCACTCCCTGTTGGGCATATCAAGGGCAAGTATTTCCTAGCTACATTTCTATTTTTTGTTTGAAAAATTATTTGCTTCTTCTTCTAATAACTTGTAATCCAAGTGGATATGGAAGGACTACAAATAGAGCACTACAGCAAAATTTGTGAACTTATGAAAGACAAGAACATAAGTTACCAAAGATGAGTTTCAATCAGATATTAAAAATACATCACATGTATTATAACAAGAATAAATTCAATGCCATGCAGGTAATTTCAACATTAGACAATCAGTGCCATTGAGTAAGCAGAAAGGAATGTGTTACAAGATTTCATGTTTTAGTGTGAGCAGCATATTCCAATCTAAATTGACAACTAGGGATCCTAATAATGTTTACTTTTGTATCTTTTGTTACAAAAAGGAACATGATGCAAGATTTCGTGTATTAGTGAGAGCAGCATATTCCAACTAAAATTGAAAACTAAGGATCCTAGCAATGTTTACTTTTGTATCCTTTGTTGCATAATTAATTTGCAGTTAAATAATGTGAAAATATAAACATGCAATCCCCTTTTCCAATTCTAAAATTTCCAAAAGATACAGTATCAAAACTCTTCTGCGTATCTATTTTGGAGTGTTAATTGTATTCAGGGAAAGATCATTAAAGATCAAACTTTTTAGACTGACAGCAAAAAAATTAGGGAAGAATGGAAGTTAAATGATTGTTTTCAACTAAGGGAATGTCTGATAGAGTGAAAAGTAACATGTACTATATCACACCATAATAAGCTTTTTTGCAGAAGTTTAGAGCATTAAATGATTCTTGAACAAAATTGAGAGCATTGACAATTCATCCTCTCATATGAGGATGGAAAAACAAAAAATAGACGTATACTAAACATTACGATAGCTATATTAAAAAATTACAACAATAGTAGCATTGTTAAAATTGTCAAAAAAAAATAGTAGTGTTAAAAGAAGATAAAGATAACACATCAAAGTTGAAAATAGAAACCGAAACTTATAGGTTTTCACCAATAAATTGTATCAAATACAAGAAAATATTTTTACCTTCTTTTGTATCTTCATTTCCTAAAGCACTAAGAGATTCTAAATCATGTTCATCATCTTCTAAGCTGCTTTTTCCTCCTTCCTCTCTTTGTCTATATTAGAATATATATATATATATACACACACACACATCTAGTGATTCAAATTCAAAAAAAATATCAAATATGTAGTAAAGCTCAATTTAATCAAGCATTCTTGTGATATAATTTCAAATTTATTTCAAATTTTGCACATCATTGAAGACAAATTATAAGGACAACTCAGCCCTCTCTCGCAATATCCAAAACTCATGGCTTGAGATTTGAGATTATTAGGGGGGGGAGGGAGAGGAGGAAATCACTTAACGGGCCAAAGGAAAGGGACAATAATAAGAAATATATAAAAGAGTTTTTCAAGGAATATAAAAACATAGGTTTAGGAAATTGCATGACTCATAAGATCTAGATCCTCCTTTCCCATAATTTTAATGTCCATAATTTGATTTTCATATGCCGACATAGAAAAGAATCAACATCCATCCCCATCTTGTCCTAAAATGTATAAAAAGAACCCACATTGTTAGTGATAACAACTATTGACTATTAACCAAGAATAAGACCACACCTTTATGGCTGCATAAAAATAGAGATGGAACTCCAATTGAGTAAGTCACGAAATAGCGATTGCCCATCGCCTTGTTAATCACCTCTATGATTTCTGAGTAGGTCACGAAATAGAACGGAACACCATTGCCATCGCCCATGGCCTTGTTAATCACCTCTGTGATTTCTGAACAAATTAGATTGATAATAATGAATGAGAAGAAAATATACAACAAAGTGAGAGAGATTAAACAAATTTTCAAAAATGCCTAACCCTAATTGGGTCAAATATAAAGAAGCGATCGTCAGCTGGGGGATGTTCTTAACCCCTCTATAAAATGATGTCGAATTCGTGATCCTTTTTAACTTGGAACATTGTCATTTCTTGCTATCTTAAGGTAGTAGATGATCCTTGTACAACGTCATCTTTATACGCCTTTCATTTGATGTGGAACTGTTTTAACTACTCTATTGGTTCTTCTCATTCATTATTATCAATCTATTTTTAATAAAAAACTATTGCAAATTGTTGCCTCTAAGTTATAAGTTATAATGGGTAGACTGCACAACATATATAATATTTGCTTTTATCCCTAAAAATTATATAGGAAAAATATTATTTCAAATAATAATATTTGTTTAAAGATGAAAAAAATAGTATAGCTCATACTGGTCTGGTCTAGTAAATATGTGTGACTCGAATTAACCAAAATTTGGGTCGAATATAAAACATGTTTTTAAACAAAAAATTTTCAAACTTCAAATCACATTTGGGCTTGAGTTATCCAACTTAAAACTCAAATTTTTATGTAAAAAGGTGTCATTTTGAATAAAATAACATCTTTTAAGCAATAAATAAAGTTTGAACTTGATTTGGCAGAGATTCAGGGTGACAGTTTGATGGAGATGAACCTCAAGCTCAGGGTTGCAAGAGTTGGTAATCTACATAACACAATATCCAATGACGCTAAAAACCACATTGCACATGGTACCTAAGGAAAAGAAGAAGGGTTTAGGGTCTCTAGTCTTCCTCACTATTTACTCCCATATCTTGATTCTCACCCACAATATCGACTCATGTGTTTTAATTTTACTAAATAAAAATTAGAAGGAAATTTAATTTTGCTAGACATATTCTGCATACTCATTAGTAAATAGAAAAATTTTATATTATAAATATACATTAATAAATATCCTTTAGTAAATAAGTGACCGAAACTATAACAACAATTCAAGATGTTGCATATATGAGACTTTATTACAATATTTTTTTAATTGTGTTGCCTTTTATTATATATAGCAATAAATTATTATTACCGTTGCCTTTTAATAGTAAAGGCAACACTTGCCTTTTAGTATTAGTAAAGGCAACACTTTAAAAATTGTTGCGTTATATTAATTTTAGCAACATATTTTTAAACTGTTGCAAATATGTCCTTGCCTAAAGCTCTTTGTATCATAGTGACACTAATGAGACATGCTAAATAAAAATTAAAAAATAATATTTTAATAGTTAATTAACTAAACCTTAATGGAAAATTAGATTTGTTTGGTATTGAAAACTTTAAAATTATTTGGATATATTTTGACATGGTAAGGTCTAATAAAAAATTACGGCTCTAGAAAAGATTTTTTTAGGGAAATAAAAGTATTATAGGCTATGCATATTTTTTTTGATAAATCAGAAAATTAAATTAACGTAAAAATATGTACATCAAGAAATGGCCGAAGCAATAGTCTCTAACCCCAACTAAAGGTACAAACAGCAGTATGAGGAG
This sequence comes from Erythroxylum squamatum, assembly GCA_025629845.1. Lineage (NCBI taxonomy): Eukaryota > Viridiplantae > Streptophyta > Magnoliopsida > Malpighiales > Erythroxylaceae > Erythroxylum > Erythroxylum squamatum. The sequence goes on along the minus strand of JAOTBA010000003.1, from coordinate 23,551,108 downwards.
TCCTAAAACTGTTCCCCTCAACAAACAACACACGCAAAACTGAAAACAACCAGCAACCACAGCTCCCAAACGAAAGACAAAGTTACCAGCAACACAACCAATTCAAGAAACAGACTCAAATACTAGAAAATGCAATCAATTACAGAACTCTCGGTTAAACAGTAAGAGTGGCTCTCCTAGGGAGAGAGTGACAAAGGTATGGAAATTGTAGTAACCATCACAGCTGCAAGGCATTGCACTGATACTTGCATCCAAGAAGAGTTGGTAAGGAAAACACAATTTACGATCGATCATCGCAAGGGGTACCTGTATAAAAAGAAAGAAGAAACAAGAAAAGGAAGAACTACCTCCTCTCGGTGTTTAAGTTGAGTTGTTCCAGTACTTGGAAGATCACTTTAGTAATAATATTCCCCTCTTCCAAGGCTGCATTTTTGAAAGTTCTAAGATTTCTTTTAGACCATAAGCTGTAAACAATAACTGCGAGAAGAATGAGGAAAATGTTAAGGTCAATGTGCCTGTGGCCTTGGGGCTGGCTGAACCATTAGAGAACAGATGGGAGGTTGAGCAAGTGAGGAATGTTGAGCTGAAAGTGGTAGAGGCAGTGTAACCACACTGATTTGGAGAAGGAACATTCAAAAAAGAGGTGGTTCGAAGACTCATTGTCCGAAAGGCAAAGAGAGCAATGATTTAGGATATAAGTGTACCGGAGCTGGTCCCTAGTCTAGAGTTTATTAAGGACAGTTAGCCATAAGATAAAGGCATGCCTTGGGTTGGCCCCTTTGTGCTAAACTAACTTGTGCTAAGGGACTTTTGGAAGAGGAGGTCTCATCAAGGTATAGGCTGAAGTATTAGTGTAAATTCTTGAAGGGCTAGTAGTCCATTCCAGGTGATCCGACTCAGACCCATCCGGTAGGTATGGTAAAGGCTCGAGAGTATGGATGGTCTCAATTGTGGCGCCCTGCTAACACCACATATTGTCTCTGATAATGTCAGCAACTTTTGCAGTCATTGGAAGTTCTGACCCATTGATAGCTCTAGAAGTAGAGAGATCCTTGAGGATACCGCTTGGGTGCCAAGGGTCTTGCCATAAGAGAGTAGAAAAACCATTGCCAATTTTAAATCTGAAATGATTTTCGATAATATTTCTAACCTGAAGAAGTTTCCTCCAACTCCAAGAACTATTAGAAGTAGGTTGAGCAATCCAAAAAGTAGACCTTCGAAGAATAATTGAGTGAACCCACTTCACCCACAATGCTTCCTTATCATTGAACAAAATCTAGATTCTTTTTCCTAGTAAGACATTGTTCCAAGTGGATAAATGTTTAAGCCCCAACCCACCCTCTGATTTAGGTCTACAAAGATCATTCCATTTAACCTTTGCATGTGAGTTAGACTCAATCTTCCCAGACCAAAGGAAGTTCCTAAGTTTGGACTCAATTTCTTTAATGATAGAGAGAGGAAGCAGGAAGTGACTAGCCCAGTAGACCTGAAAAGTGGACAAGGCAGAAATAACCAATTGAATTCTACCAGCGTAGGATAAGGCTTTGTGGGTCCACTTATTAACTCGGGCATCAATTTTATCCAATAGCGGAATACAATCATGCCGGGTCAATCGACCCGTTAAGAAAGGCACACCGAGATATCGAATAGGAAGAGTACCCCTTTGAAGTCCCAAAATGGTGTCTAATTAAAGGTTCAAAAGATCCACATCAGGAGATAAAAAGAATTGACTTTTGCTCTAATTCATTTCCAACCCGGAGAAAGAGGAAAAAGTACGCAAGCAGGTAAGAACAGTATTCACGGAGATAAGATCAGCATGGCAGAACAGTAACAGAACATCAGAAAACAAAAGATGGGTCAGTTTAAGAGTTTTGCATCGCTAATGGAACTGAAAATTAGGAGTGGTAGCTATAGTATGAGTAAGAGACCTGGAGAACACTTCCATACAGAGGGTAAACAGGTAAGGAGAGAGTGGGTCGCCTTGGTGTAGACCCGATTTCCCACGAAAAAACTTAGTAGGAGATCTATTGATCAGGATAGAATAGGAGGGCGAGGTAAGACACTCTTCAATCCATAGAATAAACATAGGAGGGAACCCTACAGCTCGCAAAACATTGAGGAGGAAGTCCCATTGTATGGAGTCATAAGCTTTGGTCAGCTCAATTTTGAAAGCACATCGCTTATGCTTATTAAAGAGATGGTAGTTCTTAAAGATTTCCTGGGCTAAAAGGATGTTATCCCCTATTCGGTGATTTTTGATGAAAGCACTCTGGTTTGGACTAATAAGGAGGGGAAGGATCGCTCTCAATCTATTGGATATGATTTTGGTGATCGCCTTATAAATTAAGTTACAACAAGAGATGGGTCTATAGTCTAAAACAGTAGAAGGCTGATTGGTCTTAGGGATAAGGGTTATAAACGTCGAATTAAGCTCTTTGAGGAGCCTCCCGTGTTTGAAAAAATCTTGGATTGCTCTAATGACATCAGTCCCGATAAGGTGCCAAGTGTGTTTAAAGAAAAAGCCATTAAAGCCATCCGGGCCAGGGGCTTTATTCGGATTGAAGGAAAAGAAGACTTCCCTAATCTCCTGTGAAGTAACATCTGCTACCAGGTTAAGGCAAAGTTGTTCAGGAAGTGGGAGAGGAAAAAGAGCAGACACATACTCATGAGAGCAGGTTAGGGCTTTCTTAGTACCAATAGACTCTTGAAAGAAATTCAGAAAATGGTTTTGAATGTCTTCGAGGGCAGTAATCCTATGACCATTGCTTCCCAACAAGGAGTGAATATTGTTTCTGTTCCGATTCAACAAGATAGAGGTACGGAAGAATTTGGTGTTCCTATCCCCCTCGCGAAGCCACTTGACACGAGAAGCTTGTTTGTAAAAAGATTCTTGGTCATTTAAAGCCTGAAATAAATTGTTCAAAGCCCCTTGTTCCTCAGCAGCTAGATGGGGCCTATTAGGTAGGACTCTCATTTGATCTTGGATGGTATTAAGGGAAGCTTGACAAGTCAACACTCTAGCATTTATATCACCAATCTGATTAGAGTTAAGAGATTTGAGGGCACGTTTCACTAGCTTGAGCTTAGACACTACACAGAACATGGGTGACCCTCGAATAGGTGAGGTCCAGGCCTCTTCCACTACCTGAAGGAAATTGGGTTGAGAGACCAGGAAATTCGAGAACCTAAAAGGAGAGGGCCTCTTCTTCAGAATTGGTAAGGATCTAATAACCACCGGGGAATAATCGGAAATATTAGGATTGAGGATTTCACTAAAGGTTTTAGGAAATCGAGAGCCCCATTCCGAATTGATAAGCGCTCTATCTGACTTCCTAGCTATGTGAGCATCACCATATTGCTTATTAGACCAAGTGAAAGGAGGGCCATTAGAATTTAGGTCAAACACTTCACACTCCTCAACACACTTCCTAAAGTCTCTCATCCCACTAAGAGCCATTGAACTAAGAGGGTTAGCTTCTTAGGCATACAAAATGGCATTAAAGTCCCCAACTATAAGCTAAGGACGGTTGCCAACCAAGTTTTTGGTATTGGTGAGGGTAGACCAAAGGGTTTTCCTATGATTGACATTATTAGCCCCATAAATGCAGGACACAAAGAAACCAGTAGCACAATTTATAAGGGTCACCTCCAAGTGGATCATCTGATCAGTAGAAAAAAGGGGGCACACAAAAAGGAATCTGGGTGCCAAACAACCACTAAATGGGCATACGGGGCTTGATCAAGGTTACTACAGAAATTCCATTTAGGAAATAAAGAGGAACATATATTGTTCAAAAGAAACTGAGATTTAATCCTAGACTCTATCAAACACACAAAAGACACCAACCACATTCTACTATAAGATCTAACAGCTAACTGTTTTTTCCTGTGATTAAGACCGCGAATATTCCAAAACCCTAAATCCATAAAAATGAACAAGAGACAAGACCACCGACTACTGTTTTTTCCTAGGTTTTCTGCTTTTCCGAATTATAGACACCCCTTCAGCCCCTTCCAAAATACCCTGAGGCTGAGGATCAGTGGAATTATTAATGGGAATCACATCAGTTAAAAGAGAGGCATTGGAATTACCTGCTTGACTTACACCAGGACACTCAGCACCTTCACCATTTCCATTAGAATCAGCCGAGGATGGAGGCAAGACATTGTCTATTTCTGGCTCAACTGTAGTTGCGACTAGATTGGTCTCCTGAGGAACCACCTGTTCTGCCACTGAAGGATGCTCCGGAGCTCCCTGCTTCTGTTGTGAATTACTTATAGCAGTGGAGTAATTCTCTTTGTCCAATTCCTGCTGAGTACCAGTCTCAAACATACGACCAGTAGGCTTCCAAGCTCTCTTCTGTGGAGCTTTATCTAGTTTCCATTCATATTCGATTTCAATCTCCCTAATGGTCACTCGTCCCTCTTCATTGTTGGTCGCCAATTGAAAGGATGACGGCCAGCTCTTTTCCAAGTCTAATTCAACACACATTCTAGCATAGAAGATCCGAGACATGCGAGCTGTATGGGAATCCATAAGCAAGGGTTTTCCAACTAGACTAGCGATCCTACTCAATCCCTCGGTAGTCCAATATTCATAGGGAATATTATGAAACCGTATCCAGACTGGAGCAAACCTAATAACCTCTTGTTCCCCTCCATTCATACTCCATTTGCGTAAGAACAATGGCTTCCCTTGGATATGCCAAGGGCCCTTCTCTAGCACCGCATTCATACCACATTCAGAATCAAATTTAAACAAAAATTTGTTCGAACTAGTCACTAGAATCTCAATCAATCCATATGCTAACCATGCTTTGGAGAGAGCAGGATGGACTACTGGGAACGCAGGGCGCTTACCAATAAAAAATTCGATCAGAGAATGTCAAAATTTAGTGGCTCCTTTCAGTGCTAACTCAGGTGGCGGGATAACGAGGATTTGATCATCCTTAATTTTAGGGGGTAAAAAGCTAGCTCCTGGACAGTGGACGGTTCCTCCACAGAGTCGGTGAGAACCAATTTCCAAGTTCTTGGGCAAGGTATCGCAGACGATGCATAAGGTTGGGAAAGTGGGTCTTTGGGGTCAGAATGGCCAAGAGTCGACAGACTCTGAGATTTCGCATCATCAGCTACCGGAACAGGGGCAAGGATGGGAAGGTTGGGATTGGTATTCTGTGACTTTGGGATCGTGGGAGAAGACGAAGGGGAGTGGCCATGGACAGGGATTGGGGAGATAGGGTTTCCCTAATTTCCCCAATGCATATTATGAGGTGGGCAAGTAATTAGTAAAGCTTACAACATGAGCATCACAAACATTTATGTTCTTAAGGAGCCATATGAAATGGTTTTGAATGAAGAAAAAAAATCAGAGATGATCATTTATAACTTTAATGCAAGAGATTTAGGTTATCATATATAATAAAAATAAAGATAGAATAAAGTTGAGATTAGAATAACCAAATTTAGGCTATTTTATTTGCGAATTAAATGAAAGCTTTCCCTCTAATAAAGGTGGATCTGATGATATAAAATTACAGGTAAAATTTTGAGTCCTGATATATTTTGTTTAAGAGTAAGCTTTATGGATGATTTTATTTATATTAGCAACTGATTTAGACAAGTGCTAATAGGATTTATAATTGTGATGTTTTTTATGTATCCAACATAAAATTATGTTAGTAATCACTAAGCATGTATACCTATTATTCTTATATAGTATATTTTAGGTGGTTACGAGCGTCAATCCTTTGAGAAATACAAGTATTTAGTACTAACCACTTTTTTTCTAATTAAACAAGAAAAGGATTAAATAAAATAAAATAATTAACTAAACAAATATAAAATACCAATCTAAAGTAATGAATAGGGATTGAAGCAATAAATATATAAATAAGATCTAGATGTAGAATCTCCCAAGAACCTTTCTATGCTTAGAATGATCTTAGTTCAATAACTAATCGTAGCTCATTAGACTAATAGAAATTCCAAAATTATGACTATATTTTCTCTTAAAATATACAAAATCTTATCTTTAAGTTGATTGACTAAAATCTCTTTTTAATTAAAACTTCTAAGAATGCTGTAACTTGTTTTATAAGTTCCTCAATAGATTTAACCCTAACCTAAAAGATTACATGTCCTAGCTTTAAGATTCTATATAACTCTTATGATTTATTGTATTATTTATTTATACATACGATTTCACAATTTTATATAAGAAATATTAATTTTAATCAAAATGTTAACAAATCTCAGTTCAGTATAAGAAATAATTATGAATAATTTAAAAGATAACTTAGTTCTTTTGTGAGATAAAAAATCAATGCAAAATAATAGTTATAGTTTTCATTTCATCTAAATATATCTTAATTTAGTTAATGCTATGATAAAAGAATCCATCAGCATTTAAGAAAGAAAATAATACGAAAAAGAAAGCATTCTCAAGGATCCTAAAATCTTAAAGTTCTTTGGTTGAATTTTGATAGAATCCCTTCTTCCTTTCCAAAGTTGCTTCATTCTTTTACTAAGACGCTCTAATGCATCCACTTATGATACTCTTTTGTCTTCGTATTTTACATAAAGTTCTTTATATTTCATAAAATCTAAAAAAAATTTAAGTGTCTCATCTAAAATGTTTCCAACATAGACTTATGTTTGTCTCATGATCTTTAAAGTTGAAAGAAATCCTAATTTACATACAAATCACTGCAAACGCAGGTCATAACCACAAGTCTGTATTGCAATAGTAATGCCTTAATAACTCCTTGATCACACATCTGAGAGTTCATCTTAGGAATATAGGTCTATCTAACTACGTTAGCTAGATAACCTACTCCATTAACATGATTTTTCCCTTGTTACGCCCCCTTTGAGCCTTATTAGACCTTCTTTTTGTATCAAGCACGTTACATGCTTTATACTTAACCAAATGTCCTACCCAAGCCATAAATCTAGTGGAACATTTGTGATTGTTGAGTTTGTGGATATACACAATTCTAAGTGTGGGGGTGTATATAAATGTGGATTGGCTATAATGATTGTGATGTTATTTTATGTCTTATCATTAAAATTTTCATGTTAATGTAGTTTCTTTTAATGATAAGAAAAGGGGAAAGAAAGAAAGAAAAGAGAAAAGCAAAAGAAAAGAAAAGAAAAAGAAAGAAAAAAAGATAAAGATAAAGAATTAAAAAAGAAAAAAAGTTTGAATAAATTTATCATGGAGGAAGTGCATATGAGTTTGCAAAGTTATTTATGATTAATGCATCTTCCTAGAGTTGTAATGAATGTGTTATTTGAGTATGTTGAATATGAGGTAGATGTTGGCGTGGAAGGTTCACTCTTATGGTTTCAATGTATTGTTGGGATAAATTGTATGAGTGATTCCTTCAGATTGGTATATGCTTGATGTGGTTTGTGTGTGAGAGCTGAAATGAGTTGTGAAATATAAGTGTTGCATTCGTCATAGCTTATGGTACCCAGTTATCTATGAATGCGAACTTGTGCACTTGATGTCATATTAAGTGTTGCATTTGTTTCACTATCTTTAATGACTTTCATGCTACTTAACCCAAATACATCTCTCCACACCTTTGCCCACATTACAACCCTAAAAAGTCCTTTGATTCATGATTTTGCATGTGAACATTAGTGGCAAAGAAATGAAATAATATGCAAAGTCGTGGAATTTGAGGGAATTTGATAAGTATAAAAAATTACATCTTTTATGTTGGGCACAACTTGTATCCGGAACCTAACTCTTGCTCTGGTACCACTCATACTAGGTCCCGCTTGAATTTCTAGAACCCAACTCTTGCGAAAAACATATATGTTGGATCCCGTTTCTGGAACCCAACTCTTACTCTGATCAACATACTTAACTTGAGCGTGCATATTACCTTGTAGGGTTATTTCCATAAACCCTTATTAGGCATCTTTCCATAAAGGTGGCATGCCCATAACAGTCAAACATCAAAACAAAACTTATTCCTCTAACTTAACCCTTTTAACAAGGAAGTCAAAAGAACATACACAATCAAAACTACTTCAATCTATCATTTCTTTTCTCAAGCAATAAAGTTTGAAAAAAACCTTATTTACATATCAAAAGCCACACCATTGGGTTATTAAAAAAATACAAAATAGCAAATGAAGCAATTCCCTTAGGCTCTTGATCACTTGATCTCTTAGCTATCACCTGAAGATGGGACAGAAAGGGGGGTGAACTTAAAAGCTCGTGGGTAACAGTTTATAACCAAAGAATAAGCAAAAACCTTGAAAACATTTTACTTGTCTTAGAAAACTTTCTTTGAGTTTATAATCAAATGTTTCTTAGGCTTTCATCCAAAATCCATAAGTTGCAAACACGAGTGCATCAGACTTGTTAGCATAACATGAACACATAATCACATCATAATGGTTTAGGTAAGTCCGAAAACATGATGCACTACACATTTCCCTGTAATGGTCTTGTGTAGTCGTGAATTCTTAAGGGAGTCCTTGGAGGAGCTCCATGCCACTAGCAGGCAGGCGGGAGAAGCCTATTCTTAGGTTAACGTGCACGTGACGGTTCTTAAGGGACTATCACAAACCCACATAACACATAGTTCATGACTTGTAAACTTGTTGCCCAAAATGGCACTTTCTTGAAAACTTGCTTTTCATATACTTGACGTATATCTTGAAAACCATTCTTAAAATTATGATTTCATAAAAATGCATCTTTTCAAAGATATCACTTTCATAGTCTTTTCCTTTTGAAAATCATCACACAAATCATGTAACAAACATATAGCAGATTTCACAAATCATTCATGAATATTAATGCAGCACTTATGATGTAAATGAAATCATAAAACTTCTTTGATTTAAAGAAAACAGTAGTAGCTTATTTACTTTATTATAAACATGTACCCACTTTGATTTCCTTGCTTATAACCTTGCTCAAATGTACCTCATCTCTAATTCCTCTTGCCTCTTTGATCCCTTTATACAATAACAAAAATCCCACTCAATAGGGTTTTCAATTGAAAATCCCTCAAAGCACAAACACTAAAATTGGTTATAGAATACTTAAACCCAAACATTTTCTAAACTCCATGAACTAAAATCCTTCCAAAAATCCAAGAGATTTAAAATGATCTTACCTT
>JAOTBA010000003.1:23526251-23537173 GCA_025629845.1 Erythroxylum squamatum | reverse complement strand
TTGCAATTCTTGGTATAAATTTATTTTGACCGGTTTCCAAGGATCGATTAATTTAATCGAACGATAAGCCGCGATCAGCTAGAAATAGGAAAGTTTGGCGTGATAGGATAAAGGTAAATGACACACATATCACATAGGAAGTTCAACCGAACCGTAGGGTAGTCTTTATCCTCAGGGTTGCTCCGTGAAGACCCTTAGTGCACCTAGTGACGAAAAGAGCCGGTCTCTACAAGGTTTAAGGTACTGACACATTGGGTTATACATCAGGTATGTTTTTGTTGTTTTTTGTACTTAATTATTTGGCGCGCTGGTTTTTAATTTTTCAATTTTTTTCTCTTCTTTTTTGTCCTGCATCATTATTTTGCATGTCAGATCTGCATGTGGGTCTACCGGAAACAGCCTCTCTACTATATAGGAGTAAGGTTGCATACTATATGACCTCCCCAGACCTCGCGTCACTGCGAGATTTCAGACTGGGTGTGATGATGATGATGATGAAAAAGGGTTGTAAGATATGTCAAGGACACATATGATTGTGGCTTTAGATTTAGTCGAGTTAAAATTTTAAGTCTTCATAGTTTTAGGATAGTGATTAGGTTGGTTATGTTGATGATATGAGGAGCAACCTCAGGTTATTATTTTATTTTTTGTTAAGTGATTTTTATATTGGTCTTTTAAGAAGCAAGAAGTTATAACACAATCTACAACAGAGACAAAATATATCGTTGCTATAGTTATTGTAAATCAGGCACTCCAAATTAGGAAGATATTGATATATTTACACATATGGAACAAGACCTATTCAATGATATTCAAGTTGCATTTTAAATTGCAAATAATCTAATATTCCAAGTCAATAAAAAACTCTTTAAATTGAAATTGCATTTTCTAAAAGAGATATAAAAGGAAGAGAAGTTCAACTGATCTACTATAGAATAGAAATCAAAATGTTCACTTCCTAACTAAGCCATTTCTTAAAGTTAGATGCCAGTTTTTGAGACAAAGACTTAGATTATGTTTATGTTCCTCCAGAGCTAAAAAAGAGTGTTAAATGCAATGTCTCAAATGCCAACAAATGTGGCTGCAGGTATGTTAAAAAAATTATTAATAGAACATGTTGTAAACTTAATTTTATATGTATTTATATTTTAGTTCCTTTAGCTTGTTATGGGTTTTAATGCCATATTATTTTTGATTTTATGCTCATTTTGTTTTATAATTTTGGTGAATAAGTTGATGTTTTATCATTTAATAAAATGAAGACTTTTGCAATGAATAAATTAGCTTGCTTCAGTTAAATATTTAAACCTTTTTTTGTTTAGTGCCAACAATCCTTCTTATTTTTTGGGTTTTGGTCTTATTATTGTCACTTTGTCGTACATGTGCTTCTCTCTCTTAGCTGAGCTTGTTATCTAATTTTGTCTCTTTTATTTTTTTAACCTCTAGACTTTCTATTTTACAAATAAGTCCTTATATCATTCATCCTGCATTTTAATCTACATATATTTTTAATTTAATTTTTTAAATTATGTCTTACGCAACAAATTAACCCAAATTTTATTAACCAAAATTTAAAGAGCAACATTAATCCTAAAATTTATTTACCCATAATTTAAGCATAAAACATAAAGAAAATTACCTATGCCATAATAATAATTAAATTGAATTAAAATAACAAATCCAAAAGATAAAAGAGCAACTACCTAAAACCAAAATAAATGAGAGTAAGTTGATTTAAGACCAATGAATAATTTATTGTATGAAATTTACTCAAAAATATTACAAATAATAAAATTTAAAAATAATAATATCTAGAACTCATAGCTCATGGTTGTTTACAAACAAAACTTATATTGGATTATTCAAACTTTTCTCTCTAAAGGCTAAATGGCATAACTAGTATTGGATCAAAATTGCATCTCAATAGTTATTTTCATCCTCTAGTTAGCTGTGAAATAAAAACTTCAAACATAAGATAAGATTAGAGGAATTTCAATTAGTGATACTTGTTGTCTCTATCAATGGGAATAAGAAATCATTAAAAATTTTGCCTCTATCAACAGGAATAATAAATTATTAAAAATTTATTCTTCAATTGTAGTTACTCAATACAGCATAAAGGCAGGCAATGTAATGGTGTAATCAAGTATACATAGAAAATGTTTAAGAAAACATCATTCTATAGGTGTGCAAGGTCAGGTATAACTCCAAAGGGGCCTTGAAGTTGTTTATAATCACTTTAAGTTGCTGCATTTATATGATATGGAGGGAAATAAACCTAAGAATCTTCTAATAAAGTTATCTGGATATAGGCAATATGAAAGTAAACTTAAGGAGCTAGATAAGGGAAGTCTGGCAAGGGATTGGAATGTTTAACAAATAATGATGCTCAAAATTCCAAAAATTGAAGCTTAATATGAGAAGAAAAGTTGAATACTTAAGGCCTCTTTAGAACACTAGTAGTTTATGTTTTCTGACACTTCCGTTGTTTTCTGACTAATCTTGAGAAGTTTGTACACCTTTTTGTTGAATGTTTGGACCTGAACTTATATCTTTTAAGGTAATCAAATTGATATTTTATTTTTTTTAAAAAGGATTATGAAAATAAGGTTGGACTAAAATAATGAAAATTTTTAAAACACAATTTTTAATTTTAAAAGCAATAAATCAAATATTTATTCTTAATTTAATTTTCAAACAATTCAAAAAATTAACTAAAAATTCATTAACCAAAAACTTAAGCACAAATTAATCTTAAAATTTCTAAACCTAAAGTTTAAGTGTAAAATTAATCTTAAAGAAAATTAACTATATAGTAATAAAAAGGAAATAAACTCAAAACAACAAATTCAAAAGATTTAAAAACAATTAAAGAGTAATTACTTAAAACCAAAATAAATGAAAGTAAATTGAAACATGATTAATGGATAATTTAATTTATCAAAATTTCCCAAAATACTATAAAGAATCTAATTTAAAATTCATAGTTAATGACATATATATCAAACCTCAAAAAAAGATTATGAAAATAAGATTAGACTAAAATATCATAAATTATTAAAAACACTTATATTTACTTTTAGGAAAAAAATTAAAATACAAAAAAGTGAGAAAAAAAATTAAATGCCTACACTTATGATGCAATCATATTGCTTCATGACTAAGTTAAGCAAAAATATAAACCACTAGATAATAAACCTTGCAGATTTTAATACCTTTGAACTTCCTTATAAGTTAAGTACTTTTCTGCACCCTTTGGCTTAGTATATCTTAGTTGTACCCATCATCTTTCATCTCACATTCAAATTTCTCCCATCATCAAAGATTACTCCTAATGCACACCAATATATACTAACTCTCTCGTACTTTTTAGATTTAATCTACATTGTTTATTTGTCTTGCCTACTAAGATGACTTCTCTTTATTCTCTTATCAATATGTCTTCTTCATGTTAACTTGCATGTCAAACATCAGCCAATACTTGTCAATATTTACACAATTTTAGAATTATAGGTCTAATAAACCATCCCACTAAAAGAATTTAACACATCCTTAGACACTCCTAAACAAGTAATTCCCTCAGACTCCTTATAAAAAGTTTTGAGAATAAGAGTAAATCTTCCTTTTTAGTAACACATCTTTCACGTATTAAATTAAGGTAGGCTTCTTTTATCAAGCACTCACCTCTTTTTCTCTTGATGCTTCATGAATATGAATTTTATTTACTTCACACTCACCTTTCATTTTGAATATTCACAAGCAAAGATGGTCTCTGTAAACTAAAACAAGTGATCTCCCATCTTAAAGAGTAGGTATTGGATATTAGAAGACTCTTCATAAGGCTCCCGCATTGAATGGGTTGATTAAAAAAATGAATATCAATTTGGTGGAAAGGGTCAAATGCTTACTTGTAAATGAAAATTTTCCAAATTCCTTTTAGGCAGAAGCAATTTGTATAGTTGCTCATGTTACCACTATTTTTGAGTTGGGTGGTGATTTCTCTAAAAAGTTTGGTTTGGGAAGGATGTTTCCTATAATCACTTAAGAGTCTTTAGGTGTAAATCATTTGTGTATATTCCTATATATGAGAGGTCAAAGCTAAATGTAAGAGTAAGCAATGTATTTTCATTAATTATGATCTAGTAGAGAAAAAACTTGTTAGAAGTTATTATCTAGTATTTTTCAGAGACCAGACTATCAAAGATGATGATAAGGGTAAGAGGAATAATTCTTAAAGCAATAAGGTCTTGGTTGAAGTTGAGCTAACAAATTTAGAAGCTGCACTAAATATAGTTGAAGATGATTAAGTGCAAAATAATCACCTAGGTGTAAACATTTTTATGATTCATTATATGATGTTATGATCGGTTAACAACTAAAAAATGAAAAGGCAACAATTGAAGAGGCTCTAGAAACTTCTCCTAGGAAAAATGGTCCTTATCACATTACCCTCTTAATGAGCATGTGCTTACTATTTATAAGGGAGAACTTAAAAGCTTTATGTAAGCCTTGGATATTACGCAACAGGAGAAGTGGTTTGAAGCTATGAAGATTTAAATTAAATCCTTATATGATAATCATACTTTTAATTTGGTTAAGCTACCTAAGGATTGAAGAGCTTTGAAGAATTGGTGTGTTTTTTAAAGTGAAGCATAATGCTGGCACTTTAGTTTCATAATACAAAGCTAGATTAAATATCAAGGGCTTTAGCTAGAAAAAGGGAGTGGATTTTTATGATATCTTTTTTTAATCACAAAGATGTAGCCCATCCAAGTTATGTTGGTGTTAGCAGCATGCCTTAACTTAGAGGTTGAGTAGATGGATGTGAAAACTAGTTTTTTCTATGGTGATTTAAAAGAAAAATTTTATGTAGAGCAATCAAAAAATTTCAAATTTAAAGGAAAAAAGGATTATGTTAGTATATTAAGTAAGAGTTTGTATGGATTAAAATAAGATATGAGGAAGTGGTAAAAGAAGTTTGATTCTATTATATGAAGGCAACGCTTTAAGAAAACATTATATAACCATTGTTTCTTTATATAGAAATTCTCTAATGATGAATTTATTATTTTATTGTTTCATGTTAATGACATGCTCATTGTTGGTGAAAATGCTTTTAAGATTGCAAAGTCAAAGTAGAATTTGAGTAAGTATTTTTCTATGAAAGACACAACGCCAGTAATTTAGATTCATAACATGAAGATCGCATGTGATAGGATGACTAAAAAGTTGGCACTATCATAAAAAGAAGTACATCAAGAAAGGTGTTTGAAAGTTCAATATAGGCAAAGTGTATCATCCCGATACCCATGTTAAGGCTAGAATAGTAACTTATGAGAAAATTATGAGAAAATTAGGAAAATGCACATTATGCATAATGTCACATACACGCATATGATATTATTGATTTTGCACATATACAAATAATTGTACATACATTCATGACATTTTTCCGAGTATAAGTGATTTTTTAATGTGATTAAAGTGTGGATTTTGGATTAATTGTTTGACAAAATTTATTTGGTGGTAAAAATTTATTTGGAGACTATTAGTAATATTTAGGAATTTTTGGAAATTTTAGGAATTTTTCTGAAAATGTTGGGGTATTTTAGACTAAGAAAAATGGACAAATGACATAATGACTTGTAACACTTATAAGAGGATGACAAGTGGCTCACATACAAGGGGGCCACATGTCTATGAGTTATTAAAGCAAGATATTAGGTAGAAACTTTCGTTGTTCTCTCTTCGGATAGCTTTGTCTTCGCCGAGTTTTGGTCTTCATTCTCATGCTGTGATTTTCTAAAAACAAGGTAAGTAAACTTCTAAGTTTCTGAGTTCCATGACTGATTTTTTTGTGATGTTTTGCATGCTGGAAATAAATACATGCATGAGATAGATGAGTTGCAGTAACTATGCATGAAAAACCGTAGGTGAGTTTTGATTTTGGTGTTGGTTTGAATCTTGAGTTTTGAGTTTTATGAGAGTAATATAGGCTAGAATGGGAGTGGAAATGCAAAGAATATAAGTTAGAAATGGTGTAGGAATCATGAAATAAGGAAAGAGAGGGTGCAGAAAATGTGACAAAGGTTGAAGATGATGAATAGTAGTGAAAATTTTCTAGTTTGGTGTTAGGGAGTAATTTTCGAATTTTGATCTGTGGTAGATGATTTCTGAACTAGATTAGGAATTAAATGAAATGCAAGAGTAGATAAAAATGAAAGAATATGTATTGGAAGAAAATATGAGAATTTGAAAGTTTACAGTAGAGAGAGGGAGAAGTGGAATTTCGAATTTGTGATGTTTGAAGTTTAGAATTGTTTCTGAATTGTTTTGGAAGTTACAGTGAGTATAGACAAGCATAATAGACTATTTAAAAGTGATTAAGTTGGAAAAGGAATGAGAAGAAAAAACTAAGCTTGGTGAAGAAGATGAAGATTTGCGTGCTAGAGAGAGAAAAAGGAGGTAGTTGCATGTATGGGTTATGAACTAGAGTATTTCATATAACAACCCTAAGTCTTTTGGCTATAACTTTTTCATCCGAGCTCCAAATGACTTGAAACTTAAATCAATGGATTCATAAGAAATTTTTCTTTCTCTCCATAAAAATTTAGAGCTATCTGAGTTAAATTGAAAGTGATTGACAAGATGAAAGTGTGGAAGTCTGCTGGAATGTTATGAACTGGAAAATTTTCATGAACATGCTTCGGTATTCTGATTATAACTTGATCTGTAGATTTCCAAATGAGTTGATTCTTAGTTCAGATTAAACTTGACACATAAGTATAAAACTTTATTAAAGAAGTTGAATTTTAATCCTGTCTGTAACACTTTCAAAATTGGCATGAAACTGAGTTTTAGCTTAGGCTATAGCATTACCAGGGACAGAAATCATATCCTGTGGTTATTGAATAAACTGTATTGGTGTGGACCGAATTAGGTTGAGGTGTCTTCACTAAAGTTGTAGCTTATTCTCTTAGCTTTAAAGTGGTATAAATGTTGTAATTTTTGGATATCTGAGCTGAAAGATATGAGTTGTGCAATTCGAGGGTATGATCATATACTAGCCAAATGTTTAAATATACACAGTCTGTGGTATTGTCAGCATAACTCATAGAATACTAAATTAAATTAGATGATCTTGGAGTCATTAGAAACTTAAGACATGGTTGAACAATTTTTCAGAAGGAAGTGTTGCCTAATTTTGTCATTTACCCTATCAGATTAATTATGAAAAGTTGACCCGAAATTATGTGAGTAGAAAATCTGAAGTGGTCAATTAAGTTATGTAATTAATTTCACAGTCTTATTATGGTCCAAATTATAAATACAAATGATATTAATGAGGGCTTTGATATCTAAATGTTTTGATGATAAGGATCAATAAGATATCCTAGAATTGTCATTGAACATGCATTGTGCATATTTTATATAAGTACATATGCATAAGGAATACTTATAAATTTATGTAAAAATGTGATATATTGTAAATGTGTTTTGTATGTTTTAGAGGAGCACATCAGACGCCAGTCAGACATTGCTGAACCATCCAGGCAATAGCTTATTGGAGCGTACTGTGAGTCAACCTATATGAATTTCCTAGGATTGATTTAATTTGATTTGTTAAGCTTCCAATTACTGAACTGTTGCGATTGTTTCTGAATTCCAGACTTAAAGTCGGAGGAGTATATATTTGGGACTATATTGGAAGTGTTCTAATTTGTTTGATAATTCTAATTGTATTATGTTATGTGAATTCTCAACAAAAGTTGAATGCATGATTTAGGTCCGATGATTATGAAATTCTGACTGTGCTTTACACATCATTGTGATATGTGGTAAATTCTGAATTGATGCATTTCATAAAATGCATGCTCAGATAAAGACGTTGTGACTAGAGTGGCCAGTATCAAGCATTTGCACTTAGAGCTTTGCTCCATGATATATGATTTGGCACGTAAAGCTATGCTCCGTGATATATTTTTTTGACTAAGCCCCATGGGCCACTATTTGTATATATGATAGGCACACAAAAGTAACAAAATCTAACTTATAGTGTTTGATACCTTATATTAGACTCGTCTTATGAAATTTTATAATTCATCACTTATTAAGATAACCCTACTTCATATGCCATAACATAATATCATCTTCATCTTCATCTTTATATATAACTATTCTCCCTATTAATTTGTAGATAATTTTTCACCAATCTTGACCTTTTCATTATAGCCAATGCACCCTTTATAACCTTAATGTTGTCTCCTTTAGTTTTATATCCAAAATAATTCACATGTAAAGTGTCCAAAGAAATCAAGTTCTTTCTCAAATTTGTACATGCAGAATATCCCACGATGTCCTGATAACACCATAAATTATCTTGATCCCAACCCTTCCAATTCTGATAATTTTACAAGCTTTATCATCATCCAACTAGTTAATGTTATAGTTTTCTAGTATATTTGACACAAACTAATCCATGTTTATTATCATGTTATGTGAGCATCTCGTATCTAGCATAAGTCTTAAAGTTGACTAGTTGAAATATAGAGTATATCTTTATCACTGCAATTTGATTCCTTACTCTACATTAGAGTAGTAAACCTTGACAAATTATCATAATTCCTTTCGTCATCCTGCCTCTTCTTATTTAGATAGTCCCTCTTGATATGTCAAGTTTGCTCGTACTTATAGCACTAGACTTAAGTCTTGGTTACCCTTTATAATCTTGGTTACCCTTTATAAACAAACCTTCACCTTGAAATCCTTTACTAGCATTAAGTCTTTGTTGGTTGTGAGTCAATAATGAAACAATAATGTACTCCAAACTAACAATCTCCTTACCCAATGTGAGCATAATCATTAAATATTAATATGATATAGGTAAAGAGCAAAGCATAATCGTTTCTCTGTCTTTGTTAGTAAAAGTCACCTCAAGTGTCTACAAGTCACTAACTATTTGGTTGAACACATTGATATGTTGTTTCAGATTTATTCCTCGTTACATCTTTAACATACATACTTTATGCTTTAGATACAACTTGTTTGTAAGGGGCTTTGAAATGTATCTAATCTCTAGCTTCTTCTATATCTCTATAGGTGATGCAATCTCCATGACATAGTATATGACATCGTCTATTAGACAAAGTCATATGGTTCTAGTTCTTTGCATATGTAATTCTTTTTAGTAGAGCTAATTCACATCTTTTAACTTATTTATTTGTAATCCCTTTAACATGCTTTAGTGCTCCAGTAGATCCTTCACTCTCTAATGTTACAATATGAAAATTTCAATTCTAATTAAGCTTTCCCATTTCAAGCTTTACAACTAAAGTCATTGTTGATTTAATTATGCTTTAATAACACTTATAGAGAAATAATGTCCAATAAGAATAGATTATTATAAAAGAAAATAATAAGAACACAAAAAGTTTTTATGATGTTCAGCCAATTAGGTGTGCCCACGACCTAAGGAGTCAAAAGTGACTAATCCACTCTATTGATCAATGATGATTATACATCAAAACTAAGTTTTAACAATATATTTATATGTAAACTCTAGCTATTATAATTTTACTTAAGTTATCTAGTATATTTATAAGTTAGAATTTTTATGTAAACCCAACCTAAATTAGCTAGTATATTTATATGTAAACCCAACCTAAATTAAACACAACTATAATAAGTTAGAATTTTTTTCTAGAGTTTGAAATCTAGCAAAAAAATTGTTTCTAAATAATATTGTCTATCACAGACTTAGATCTTACTATTTCTCCTCGTACATAGACATGGACTCAGTCATGCTAAGTCCTAAATAGTGAATCCTTTTTTTTTCTTTGCACATGTAGTCACTGTCATGTTGTTAGACCTTGTCTTATTTGCTTAAATTGTTTAATTGGTTATTTATGTTTTAATTGCTTTAATTGGTTAATTGTGTTTAATTGTTGGTTTAAAATTTTTGTGTTATATAGAATTGGCCCTTAAGTAGAAATTGAGGGTAAGATTAGAATTGAGTTTTATGAAGTGGTAGGTGAAGGTGGATTAAATGTAAGTAGAGTGGGTAGTTAGTTGAATGAAAGGAATTAAATGAATGGAAGAGTTGGAATTAAGATAGTTGAGTGGGCCTAAGTGGAGGAAAGGCTTAAGGCCTTTTGTGAAGCCCAAGATGAGGAAGTAAGTGAGTAGTGTTAGGTTTAATAAAATAAAAATTAGAAGAAAAGGAGAAGCAATTTCGTGAACCACCAAGAGAGGAGGGAGAGTGCGTGGAGAAAAGAAGAAGAAGAGAAGAAGAGAAGAGAAATCTAAGGGAAAAGGAAGGAATTTCGTGGAAAAGGGAGGGAATCGAGGTTTTAAGGTATGTTCTTCACTTTTTCCATGGTTTAGTTGAGAAAGGGTTGAGATTTTGTGAAAGGAGAAAACCTAGTGAGAGAAGTAATGAGGAAGAAGAAGATGAATAGTGATTCCTAGGGTTTTTGGATCTTTTCTTTTAAAGGTTGAGTTTTCTAACCTATAGGATGTATGATTAGGTTAGATTAAGGCTTGAATTGAGTTATGACATTTTAGGGTTTGTGAAGGGAATTTCGAAATTGAAGAATGATTGATGGATTGTTGATTTTGTTTAGGAAATCAAAGGGCTATCCAAGAGCAAGAAGAGGGAAGCCATTAATCTTGGAAATTTCAAGTTTATAAGGTGGGTAAAATCTTTCTAGTTATTGTGTGAAATGAGCAAATGCATGATGTGTGGAATATGTGTTAAATGATTTGTATGACTTGTTGAAATGTTGATCTAATGTGTATACATGCATGATGAAACAACGGAATTGGGAATTCGACATGTTATGCATCTATAAATGCTTGACATTTTGATTATCATGCCATTAATTGAATTATGGCATTTTGTACATGAATGGATGATTTGAGCA
>JAOTBA010000003.1:23399848-23420856 GCA_025629845.1 Erythroxylum squamatum | reverse complement strand
TTCTTCTTGTTTCTTGATCTTTGAAGAAACAGTTATTCAGTTGAGTTCTGTAACTAACTCAAACTGATTATCCATCTAACGTGGTATTGGAACTTTGTCTTAGTTTTGCTTCTGCTTCGTCTTACTTTCTTTCGTCTCATTTTCGACTTCGCTTCGTCTTAGTTTCTCTGCTTCGTCTTATTTTCTTTCGTCTTAGTTTCTTCTTCGTTCTTCATCTTAGTTTCTCCTCCGCGCTTCATCTTAGTTTCTCCTTGCGTCTTACTTTCTGCTTGCATCTTACTTTCTGCTTGCGTCTTAGTTTTCTTCGCTTCGCAGCTTCGTCTTACATTCTTCTATTATTATTATTATTTGGTCTTCATCAAAATTATTAATCGTAAAGTCATTTTGACACAATCTCCTCCGATTTAGTTGTTGAAAACACCGACAAATGCCTCTTTGTAATCATCAAGAGATCCTTCATCTTGGTTCGTCATATACGGTAGTTCATACTATTTAGATTGATCATTTTGCTCATCTTCACCTCCATTTGCCAAATTAAGCCAAATTTAAGAAAACCGAACCCAAAGATGGAATCAAGACGTCAAAAATTTGGCAGAAAAGATATTTTCTAAATTTTCACCACGAGACCTGATAAATAGTAACTTGTGAATAGTGCTCACCGAAATAGTGTCGTAGGACCCACTAGAATAGTACCGCGGGATCTGGTAAATAGTAACTTGTGAATAGTACCATAAATAGTGCCACGAGACCCAGTTACTATTGCTGCACAGTGTCGTCATTTGTAAATTTATTAAAACAACTTAAAATTACTATTCATCACCTTTGCCGTTTTAAGTCAACTTTTCGAACGGAGCCAAAAAATTTGTTGTAATTTTGTCTTCCCGGTCATGTGCCTCTTTTCAAAAATACCTCCAATGAAAACACAGCTTTGATACCACTTGTTGGGCGCAGAGGGTGTATTTTGTGAAAAGGAAAAATAAATGAGCAAAATAGACACAGAATATTTAACGTGGTTCACCCTTAACTTTGGGCTACGTCCACGGACAAAACTCAGAATATTTATTCTACTATTACAACCAAAATAATTGTACAGAGATAAAACCAAAATAGTGGTTCACAAGGTGTTTCTCAATCTAAAAATACTAACCTCACTATTTTATCACTCACTAACCCTTTAGGAATATATTTCTCGACTTTAAAGCAAAAACAATGCTCTGGTTTTGCTCTCTGTTTTTCTGTGTTTTGGTATGGCACTCCACCGCGTGAAGACAGCTGCCTTTGTAGCTGTCTTTTTTTATTTATTCAACAAAAACAGCATGTTCTTCCAATTATTCAACAAAAGCAACATATTCTTCCAGTTATTCAACAAAAGCAGCACGCGGCACCGATTTTGGTGCCACAATTGTGGAATGGAGTCCCTCCATGTGAGAGGGACCTATATCTAACAAAGTTTGCGAATGAGGTTCTTAAGAACAGGTTTGAAAATGAGAAATTGGTACAAATGATTTAATTTGGAGTACTTGTTTTTGTTATTGTGTTTTAATCAGCTGTCACATAATCTAATCCACATATTTATTTGGACTCCATATAAATTTGTAGATAAAATTTAATAGAACAAGATAAGAACTGATTAATCGAACAGTAGATCTTGTCCCAGCTAAATAGGTTTGAACAGTTGTTTTATTTTTTTCAGTTTTCCGACAACCTAGAGTGATTTTTAAGATTAGTTTGGCCCTCGTTAATTCATTTTTTAGTTTTCTTACTTGTAACTCTTGGTAATGAGTTTATGGTAAAATTTCATTAAGTCCATATGGACCATATGATAGCATATATAAATGCAGTTTTTTGGTCATTGACATTTGGATGAATGGTTACTTCCAATATGATATCATATATAAATGCAATTTTTGTTGTTTACATTTGATATTACGTACATAATTAAGATGTTCGTTAATGTCTATATATTGCTTTTAATGTATATACGGATGTTGCCTATATAATGAAAAGAGTTTGATTTTACCTTAAATACTATTGGTAACAAAAGAAAAAATTGTTGCTTTTATTGATGTAAATTTTTGCCTAAAAAAGTCACGTTGTTGCCTTATAAAATGAAAGTCGTCTTAAAAATCAGGAACATCAAAATTGAACAGATCAATAAAATTTTGCCTCGTACGGTACGTTAATTTCCAAATGCACCATACCATCAAAAAAGATACGGGAAAAACTAATTCAAGCTTACATAAAAGCAAAACTATGTCTTTTTCCTTTTTTTTAGCCCTTCTAGTTTTAGTATCTTACAATGTAATTGCTTAAAAAACTCATCCAATTGCGCCAAAGTTATGGACACATCCTTCGACAAACATTTATGTACTACATGACAATCATGACTTTTAACCCTAAAACTTTTCTCTCATTTGCATTGACACAATGGGCTATATTAGATGCATACCCATAAGGAAACTTAACTTATTTAAGAAATTGACAAAAAGTTTGCTTCTCCTTTTTTGACATGTTGTAACATGCATATGGAATCATTTATGACCCATCATCTATTCTTTTCAAATGCAAATTTTTTCTTAGATTCATGTCTTCCAAGTTTAATCTAGCCTTAATTGTGTCTTTCAATTTGCCATTAATTCCCATCAAAGTACCTAAAATATTCTCACAAATGTTTTTTTCAATATTCATGACATTAAGATTATGCCTTAATAACAAATCCTTTCAATATAGCAAATTAAAAAATATGCTTTTTTTATTCCAATTAAGATCAAGAAAACTTAGCTTTTGCTTTCTATTACTTAGCTGTTTGCTAGGTGTAAACTCTTGCAAATATGATTGTTGATCAACCACATCATCACCAAACATGTGCAAAGGAGCTTCACTATGTTCTAGTTTGCCATTAAACAATTTTTTTCTTCTGCATCTATGCCCATGTTCCAAGTAATAACGATGTCCCATATAACATATTTTACTTTATAGCCTCATTGAATGAGTTTAATAATTATGCACAAGACAAGCCATATACCATTTAGTACTTCATTTGAACAAATTGTCATAAGCTAGAAAATCATTTATAGTCCACAAGACAACCACATGCATTCTAAATTTGTAACCTTCAACAACATCATAAGTTTATAATCCAACCTCTCAGAGATGTTTTGAATCATCAATCAGTGGTTGCATATACACATTGATTTTCTTACAAGGAGCAGTGAGACCAAGAATAAGTTAAGACAATAACAAAAAAGTCTCCTTCATACACTTCCACGGGGTAAATTGTATGGCATAAGAATCACTGGCCATATGCTATAATAAGTACTCATATTACTAAATGGATTAAATTCATTAGAGGCTAAACTAAGTTGAACATTACGAAAATCTTCTGCAAACCATGAAAACTTTCCATCAAAGTCTTTTTATGCCTTTGAGTCTATTGGATGACGTGTAATGTTATCATCAATGCATTCATTTTTATACCACCTCGTATAAGTGGTTGTTTTTGTTAACAAAAAAAGCCTGTGTAGTCGTGATTTAATAGAGAATTATCTCAAGATTTTATAGAGTATCTTTTTTTCCTTTTTCATCATCCACTTGCCACCTTGATGTACCATAAATAGGACATTCTTCAAGATCTTTATTGTTCTTTGGTGATAATTTTCAAAATCATCACCAAAGTCTTACTTTTAGCTATGATTTTTAAACACAGCCAGTGTAGTGTATCAACGAATCTGAATCTTTTGGAGATAGACGTCATTTATACAAGTTTGTCAATTGTCAAGTTCAAGACAACATATTTCTAACTTTGAGTCGTATTGAATACAAAACCATAAGTTTGCGACCTTATAACTTAGTAAATGGGAGAAAATAAGTATATAGTCTGCATCTTATTGATATGAGACCGTAAGTATACGACTGTATGTCATGTTAAGCATGAGATCATATTTTGTAACTCAATGTTATTGGGCATTAGGTCACATCTTTATGTATTTTTATATGTTAAGTGTGAGGTTAAATACCTACATATTATCAAGCTAAGATCTATGTCTGTCTTTTTAAGCGCGAGATTGCATATCTGCATCTTACCTAGTGCAAAGCTATATATATGCATCTTATTTGTATGCATGCATCTTTTTGAGTAAGAGACTGTATGCAAACATCTTGTTAAGCATGAGATAATGTCTACAACTTTGCATGTTGTCAAGTGTGAGACTAATAGTGTGTTTGTCTACATCATATTGAGTAAGAGATTTCATATCTATGATTTATTAATCACGAGACCTTATGTATGCATCTTGTTAAACATAAAATTTTGACTTTACATCTTGTCAAGCACAACACCAAATGCATATGTCTTATCCAACACGAGGATATGTGAGTGTTATGAGGTGGCTTTATGTCTTGTTGAGTGTAAAAATACAGGTCTACGTATTGATGGGAGCAACACCACATATCTTTAGTTCAATATTTTTTCAAAGTAAGACTTAACGTCGATGCCTTTTCGAATTCCAAGATTGCATGCTGCATTTTATCAAACATAAGTTTGTATATATGTGTCTTATTGATCAAAATACTTTAGATTTGCATCTTATTGAGTGTAAGAATGTATGCTTGCATCTTTTTTAGTGTAATAATATGATTCTGCATCTTTGAGCATAACATTACATGTTAGTGTCTTATTGGATGTGGGACTGCAGGAATGTGGGATTATGACTCTACATTTTTCTAGCACAATAATGAACGCATATGTCTTATCAAATGCAACACTAAGTGAGCGTAAGGCTAATGATTTGAGTCATATTGAGCATAAGATGGCATGCCTTCATCTTATTGGGTGCAATAATGCATGCATTCATCTCATTTAGTCTAATATCGTGTGCCTTCCTCTTATTTGATGCAAGATCATATGTTTTTGTTTTTTCAAGCATAATACTGCATTCCTTTGCCTTGTTAAGCACAAGATTACCTACATATGTCTTGTCAAGCATAAAAATATATACATGCATATTTAACTCTTGTTGAGCTCGAGATTGCTATATTGTGTACCTATTTTTTCAAGCATAAAAGTGCATTTTTGCATTTTATAAACTGTAAGGCTACAACTCTACATCTTGTCAAATGAAAGAGTGCATGCTTATATCTTGAAAGGTACAATATTATAACTTTAAGCTTTGTCAAGCATGAGACTACATCTTTGCATCTTTTTTTAGCATAATACTAAATGCTTATATCTTATCAGATCGAAGAATATGTGAGCATTAAGTTGCAACTTTGTATTTCTCAAGTATGAAATCACATGCTTGCATTTCTTCTAGTATGACACATGTATAAGTTTTATCGAGCATGCGACTATTACTTTGTTCTTGTCTAGTGTGAGAATGTGACTCTTATTAGGTTGGACACCACTTGGTACATTTGGTCCTTGGTGAGAGCATAATGTTGATTTGTTCTTTTAATGCTACTGATGTTTTCTCTATTACAAATATATAACCAATTAAATAGGCATGTGTACTTATCACTGGTAAGTAATATAATAGTAAGGTATAGATTTAAAGAAAAAGCAATTGGGGTAAAAAAAACCTGACACTATTAACTAGTATAAATGTAATAAACAAAAAGATATTTTTATAGATATTTGGTGAAGGAACATAAAATATAACTAAATCTAATATTAGTATTGATAATAATTAAGGAAATAAATGATAAGAAAAATAATCAAAAGAGAATGTAATAAAATAGTTATATTCTAGATGAGTAATTCTCCTAATATTACTTTCAACTTTATAATTTAATTAACCTAAAATGGATACACTTTTTAGATTGGTAGGAATTCTTAGACATTATAATTACACTGTCTCGAGATGTAGTCACTTACTCTCTAGTTAGTTAACTTATATCTCTGCCAATGTTAACACCCTTTGAATGCATTAAGATATGTGAAATCCTATGAAAGGATCCTAATACTAGCAAGATCCCGTAGGTCTCCCTTAAGTATCTTATTAAACTCACCCTATCTAAGCCCCGATCCACTTACAAATAGACTATTTTGAGTCATCCACAATTGAATTAAAATCAAATTTGGACATTGATATAAATAAATCAGCATTAAGACTACTAAAGATAGTTAACAAATTGAGTCATATTGAGCATATAACAAATTGAGTCATATTAAGCATAAGACGGCATGCCTTCATCTTATTGGGTGCAAGAATGCATGCCTTTATTTCATTGGGTTTAAAACCATATGTCTTCCTCTTATTTAATGAAAGATCATATGTTTATGTTCCTTCAAGCACAATACAGCATTTCATTGCCTTGTTAAGCACAAGATTACATTCCTATGTCTTATCAAATGCAAAATGCATATCTTCATATTTAAGTCTTGTCAAGCTCAAGATTGCTACATTATAGACCTATTTCTTTTCTAGCATAAGGGTGCATATTTTCATCTTGTCAAATTAAAGGCTACAATTCTACATCTTGCAGAGTAAAAGAGTGTATGTTTACATCTTGAAAAGTGCAAGATTGCAACTTTACATTTTTTCAAGATTGCAACTTTACATTTTTTTTAAGTATGAGACTAATCTTTGGGTGCTTGTGTCTTATCTAATGGAAGAATATATGCGTGTTAGGTTATAACTTTACATTTTATTGAGTGTGGAACTGTTTTATCATCATCTTGTCAGACCACATGCTTACATCTTTTCTAGTATGAAACAATATGCTATCGAGCATGCGATTGCTACTTTGCTTCTTATCTAGCACGAGAATGTGACTCTTATTAGGTTGGGACTATTAAATTTTTTAATATGGTAGAGTATAGAGTCCATTAACAAGAATTAGGCTTGAGTCAACCATTGCTAAAATGACTAACTAGTCATTTTGATAGTTGACCCTTACCACTTATAAACTCTTTAATATTTTCATATTTAGTCAATATGAGATACTTTAACAGGGACACATTTGATAGATTTGGTCCTTGGTGAGAGCATAATGTTGAATTGTTCTTTTAATGTTGTTAATACTTTCTCCATTACAAATATATCACCAATTAACTAGGCAGGTGTACCTATCATTAGTAAGCAATATAATAGTAAGGTATTTATCCGAAGAAGAAATAATGATGGTAGAAAATCCTAACACTATTAACTAGTCTGAAGGTAATAAAAAGAAAGGTATTTTTATGGATATTTGGATAAGGAACATAAAACAAAAATAAACCTAATGTTAGTGTCCATAATAGTCAAGGAAATAAATGATAATAAAATTAATCAAAAGCAAATGCAATAAAATAGTAATACTATAGATGAGTAATTCTCCTAGTATTACTTTCAACTTTAAGATTTGGTTAACCTAAAACGGATATATTTTTTGGATTGGTAGGACCTTTTAGACATTCAAGCTACACTATCTCAAGTCATAGTCATTCATTCTCTAGTTGGTTAACTCATATCTCTGTCAATGTTGACAACCTTTTGAATGCAATTAAGTTATATGGAATCCCATGAAAGGATTCTAATACTAGGAAGATCATTTAAGTGTCGATTGAGTACCCTATTAAACTCACTATATCTAAGCCACGATCCACTTACAAATAGACTCTCTTTAGCTTTCAACAAGTGAATTAAAATCAAATTTAGACGTCGACATAAATAGATCAACATTAAGACTAATAAACATAGCTAATGATTTGATTCATATTGAGTATAAAACAACATGCCTATGTCTTATTTGGTGCAAGAATTCATTCCTTCATCTCATTAGGTGTAAGACCATATGTCATCCTCTTATATGATGCAAGATCATATTCTTTCATTCTTTCAAGAACAATACTACATTCCTTTATCTTGTTAAACACAATATTGCATGCCTATGTCTTGTCAAACATAAAACGTTTATATTTGCAAATTTAAATCTTGTCGAGCTTGAGATTGCAACAATGTATACCTATTTCTTTTTAAGCATAAGAGTGTAGTTTTGCATCATGTCAAATGCATGCAGGGTTCTGCATCTTGTCGAGTGAAAGAGTGCATGCTTGCATCTTGAAAGCGACAATATTACAACTTTATACTTTGTCAAACATAAGACTACATCTTTGCGTCTTTTTTAGAACAATACGAAATGCTTATATCTTATCAAATGGAAGAATATGCGAGTGTTAGGTTGCAACTTTGCATTTTGTTTAGCGTGGGAACATATATCAACATCTTATCAAGTGTGAAACCACATGCTTGCATCTTTTCTAGTATGAAATAACATATATAAGTCTTATCGCACGCGACTATTTCACTGCTTCTTATCAAGTATGATTATGGCTCTTATTAGGTTGGGCCACCACTTGATAGATTTGGCCCTTGGTAAGAGCATAATGTTAATTTGTTCTTTTAATGCTACTAAAGTTTTCTCTATTACTAATATATCACCAATTAACTAAAAAAGTGTACCTATCATTGGTAAGTAGTATAACAGTAAGGTATCGAGCAAAATAAGTAGTTAGGGTAAAAAAGCCTAACACTATTAACTAGTATAAAGGTAATAAATAGAAAGATATTTTTATGGATATTTGGGTAAGGATAATAAAATAAAATTGAACCTAATATTAATATCGATAGTAACCAAGGAAATAAATGGTAAGAAAATTAATCAAAATTAGAACGCAATAAAATAGTTGTATTATTCTATATGAGTAATTATCCTAACAGTACTTTCAATTTTATAGTTTAATTAACCTAAAATTGTTTTTTTTTTGGATCGGTAAGACTTCCTAAACATTGGAACTACTTTAAGCTAGATATAAGTTAACTAATTGGAGAGTTAACTTATATCTCTACCAATACTAATACCTTTTCAAATGCATTAAGCTATGTGAAATCCCATTAAAGGATCCTAATGCTAGGAAGATCACGTAGGTCTCTCTTGAGTACCCAATTGGACTCATTCCATCTAAGCCACGTTCCACTTAACCCTCAAGTCATTTATAGGTGAATTAAAACCAAATTTGGACATTGACCTAATAAATCACCATTAAAACTAAGTTAATGATTTGAGTTAATTATTTTTATTTATGAGCTCTAAAGCATTGATTACCTTTCATAAAAATCAAATAGATAAATTTTCAATTCAATCCATTTGTGAATAAATATCAATACTATGTTTAAAATTAAGGTATGTGAATTAAACATTTTGTATTATAGCATATTAGTAACTTTTATTATAACTTTTTTAAAATTTCAACTTTGTTTTTCTAAAAAAATTAAAATTATTGTTTATTCTTAATCATTATCCCATATAAATTAAGTCTATTTTAGATGAATGACCTCCAAGAATAAGACTTTATTTTTATTTAGCTATAAGGTTATATTCAATTGAGCTAATACAAACTTCAAATCCCATCGCTCTTTTAATACTAAAAGGATTTGCTAATGATAGGAATTGGTTTACTCAACTAGCAGCCAAACACCTTGGATATACCAAATTCAATATACAAAATTGAACACAAGGATGTCAAACCAATCCAATATAAACCTATGATAAACATTAAAGTTTTGGCTACATTTGCAAAATTTCTTGAAATGCCAGTGGCACTTTTGAAATTCATGCAATATGCAAAGTGCCAAATAGTACGAATAAAATTTGCGATCAATGTAAATTGGGTAAACGACCGCTTCAACTTCGAGTCTCTCAGCCCTCAAAGTCCTGTCCTAAGCCTCTCTCTCTCCATCTCTCTCTAATTTCTCTTAAAATGTCCGACGGAGCTATAACGGTCTTGGACGGAGCTAGCCTGAGGTCGATCCATCTCTTGCCTCCGTCCTCCGATGATCCTTTAACGGGAGCTCAAATCCTGGATCTGGCAGACTCAAAAGCCTCTGAGTATCTCCTCGGGGTCTCACTGCCTCAGACCCTCAAGTCCTCCGCTCTCAAACGCGTCAACGTTGACGATGTCGTCACTTTTCGTAGAACGGAGCTCAGTAAGGATGCAGCTGCTGAGAAGCTAAATAACTATGTAGCCGCGATCGCCAATGAGCTCAAAGGTAATGCTTATCAGTGTATGTTTTGCTTGCCCGATCAATCACTTTTGGATATTATATGTTGATAAATTGTACACACTTGCGTGATTAGATGATCCATTTGATAATAGTTATTGAAAGATTGAACCTTTACATGAATTAGACAATCCATTGGTGGTCTCAATGCTGGATGGGAATACAGTGAGGATGTTCTTGGAGGATGAAGATGATTTTGCGATGTTAGCGGAGAATTTGTTCACTGACTTGGATACTGAAGATAAGGGGAAGATAGCTAAGAGTGAGATAAGGAATGCGCTTGAAAATATGGGAGTTGAAATGGGCATCCCTCCTTTTGAAGGTTCGGCTTTACCTTAATCTCATTTTTCTGTCGTGGTCGATTGTAGTGTCGTTTTGGATACATAGAATTGGTACATGATCGTAGTTAGATTGTATGGCATTTAAAATTTTCTTCATTTTATTGTTTGTGGGTCTATATCATTGAACTATCGTCTTTACTTTACCTGCATTGGCAAAATGAGGTTGTCAAATGGCCAATGGCTATGGTTTTGTGCTCTACATTTTATTTTTGGGGTATTTTTGTACTTTTTTTCATTTTCTTGGTTTTTGGATGATATAACGAATTGGTCTGTATTGGTGTATGGTGCTAGTTTCTAATGCAAGTGTCTAATGTAGATATAGATAATTGATGAAAAGAAGTTTGAATTCTCTGGCTTTTGGTAACCGGAGTTCATCTCATTAGTTCTTAATTTTCTTTTATCTCGAGTGCTTTTTGTACTTAGTCATCTATAAAAGACTTCATAGAAGGTGATGGGCTGATGATCATTGTAGCAGATTTTCCATTAGTAAATGACATTTTGAAGAGAAATGGAATAGAGGAGAAAGAAGAATTGGGCCAATCACAATTTGCTGAGTTACTTCAGACTATTCTACAAGAAGTAGCAGATGCTTTATCTGTAAAGCATGTTACTGTCATCCACAAATTGAAGATAAATAATGGCTTTAAGTTAAGGAAGGTATGCTGTTACTGTACCTTACTCTTGCTTATCCTGTCCTGAAATACTGATAATCCCTGTCATGTTAGGGTTCTCTTCTAATTGAAAGCCAGAAGCATCTATTCTTCTAAGGTTCAGGACTCTTTGTTCCCATACGACTTGTCTGTTTCAATTGGCCGGTCATTTTATCATGGATTCATCCTTTTCCAAGATGACCAGTTTTGGATCCAAAAGTTGGATTAAGAGATTAAACTTAAAATTGGTTTTGAATGCAGCAAATAGCACAAAAATCAAGAAAGAAAAAAAGATGCCAGTGTATATAACCTGTTCAACGTGGAAGGATGGATAGCCTTGTCATATGGTAATCGATTTATTCAACTGATTCAGTGAGGTGATCCATCAGTTTGGTATTTCAGATTGTGAGGAAAGGGAAAGTCAAGAAAATAGCAAAGGAAAGCTAAAGCATGCACTTGATTGTTCTATTAGTTAACAAAATAAAAGTTCATCCAATCTTGAACTTCAAGTTATGGTACAGGTGACAATTTTTGCTACATCATCGAGATTGGTTGCAAATAAGTAACTCAATCGTCTATAGGGAAAAAAAACAAGACATTGAAAAGAAACTTCAATAATAGGGACTGCATTGGCTCATTTGACTTATCTTTACCCTAGCAAATTTATATCGGATTTACTGACCATTCTCATCGTAAGGGATTCTGATCTGCATAAATTTTTGCAGCTTTTGGCCGATGAGAACCTACTGAGCAATGTTTTAGAGAACATAATGGAGGAAAAGCTGAGCATGGAGGACAATCAGGTGAGTATAAAGAAAATCAGAGGTTTCCTGGAGCTAAGAGCAAATGAGTTGGGATTGCCACCACCTGAATCTAATGAAGCAGTGCTTCTTCTTTATGACACTATATTTGATGATGTGGAGACTGGAAAGCATGCTCCAAAAGCAGATGATGAATTTCGGGAACTAGTGAAGGAAATACTAAAGCAATTTGCTGAGCAACTCGAGGCCAATCCTATCTATTGTGATCTTGACAACTGACCAGGTGGCAACTCGGTACCATGTTTCTTGCCGTTTGGCTGGCAGAGAGGTTATTTTGTATGGCATTATCTCATTATCCTTCACCTTAGATGCTAATTTTCATATGACCCACATAAAAGTTACAGTACATGGCTCCTAGATATGCATATAAACACAGATTTAATATACTGTTGGTGGTATGTACACAATCCACATGGATGTGATTACGAGATCCTTATCAGGTTCTTTGGGAAAATAATCGACTTACAGTATCTATTTCCATAGTTGTTTGCTTGGGACTTGTTAGTTAATTCAAACATTCTGTTGTTGCCCTTCTTATTTATATGAAGGTTAATCATTTCTTATTAAAGTCACTGTGGGTTACACATTCGATGTGGCTTTGTTTGAACGGGTTGTGATTTCCCTGTATGGTGCAGTCACATGTTTATACGCTAACGGAGCTCAACTTGGGTTACATATGAAGTCCTTGCTGATGGTATCGAATTATTAGCATTGCAGTACATAAACACTTATTGGTTACACCAGCAATTAGCGTTGGAAAAATTGTATCAAGAACTAATAAGGATTTTGATTGTTACAAGTTATTTTGATAAGATCATATTAATTTTTAAAACTACATTAATAAGACAATCTTTAATAAGTATAAAAGCACTAAAAAAATAGAATTCTACAAGGATAAGAACATTCTCCCCTTATCATAATTTGATTAGAAACATGAAAAAGTTAAATTCTTATTCAAATAAAAAATTTAAGTTCTAAAAGTAAATAACTAATTCACGAGTTGGGTACATGTTTTGCTTTCATAACAACGTCGATTAGTTTATGGAACTTTACGGGTACGAATATTGACGAGCCCAGCGCTAGTCACAAGTACCGCACCAACACCAATTTGCTTCTATTTCTCAAACCTTCTCATCTTGTACAAGATCGACGCTTGACACAAACAATACATCGACTTTGATTACACATTATGACTTCAAAGCTGTTTGACATTCTCTAAACCTTGTTCTCTATGTATTGTTAAATGTTGCTTGAAACCTTTTAACAACTAAAAAAAGAAGATAAGGTAATGTGAATTTTAAGCTGAAAATCGCTTAAAACTCAAATTATAAAGATTTAAAGTTTTATGATTGTCTTTAAAATCAAGTAAGGAGAACTTGACCTTAATCAAACCAATTGATTAGAATTGAAGTTGTGAGAATTTTGATTGTCACAGGTTGCTTTGATAAGATCATATTAAGTTTTTGTTAAAGCCTAAAGAGGAGAATTTTATCGAAATCGAAGAAAAGTTCTTAAATTCTTAATGATCTGGAATGAACTTCATTAATAAGACAACTTTTAATAAGTATAAAATCCTTGGAGAATTAGAGGCTTAAAAGGAAAAGAGCATTCCCCTTATTATAATATGATTAGGAACAAATAAATAACTTTAAAAAAACTCAAATCCTTATCCAAATAAAAAATTAAAATTCTAAAACTAAACAACTAATCCACGAATCTGACGTCTATCCAACTTTCACACAGATATCAGTTTTTTTTTTTAAATAACTAATCCACAAGTCTAATGCCAATTTCTGCTTAAGTGCCAGTTTGCTTCTATTTCTCAAACCTCCTCATGCAGTGTAAGACCAACGTTTGACACCAACGTCGATTACATTCTATTTTCAAGGTTGTTAGACATTCTCCAAGCCTTGTTCTTCATGTATTAAGCATATTCCATCTTCAGCAACATGTAGAAAAGTGATCAATCTGGGTAATGTATCTTATTCATCTTGAATAGTTTCCTTTTCTTGTATCTCCATGCTTAATCTTTGTAAAGCTACTTTCATATGTTTGGTGTTTGCCTTACTCATTGGATCTCCAAATCCATACAAAAGATCATAAGAATGATAGGGAATAGGTGTTGGTGTAAGCTAATCTCCATCATTCCCTTCCTTCTCGAAACAATTCATCCTCGAATCACCTACATCATACAAAGACAAATCAACAACATTAAAAGTAGCACTCATTTTACCATAGTTTCTTGACAAATCTAGTTTGTAGACATTGTCGTTGATCTTCTCCAACATTTGCAAAGTTCCATCTCCTCTAGGCTACAACTTAGAGTTCTTTTGTGTAGGAAACCTGTCCTTACTCATATAAATCCAAACCTAATCTCTAAGTTAAAAAACAACCTTTATGTCCCTTATTGGCATGCCTTTCATATTGCTCATTCTTTTGGTACCGGTCACAAGTAACACATCGATGTTAAATTGCTATTGTTTCTCAAATCTCCATATTTAGTGCAAGTTCAACACTTGACACTAATATAATACTTTTGCTAGTTACATTTTGTTTTCAAGGTTGTTAGCCATTTAAAAAAGTAATCAACCTTAAGAATGCATCTTATTCATATTAAACAGTCTCTTTTTTTTACATCTTCGTGATTAATCCATGCAAAAATACTTTCGTATATTTGATCTTTAGCCTAATCATCGCACTTTCAATTTTTTACTGGTACAAGGTGATCTCTATGACAAGGTTTTGGTGTTAAATAAGTTTATGTGAAGCTACTTTTGGCTAGTCTAGTTGGTTAGAGCCACTTGCATTAGAACCTGAAAAACTATCGGCACTTGGACGGACTATATAACTGGTGTTAGCTGCAGAGGGCTATGCTTATCGGTTAGGAAAGTGTTATTGGAAAGAGGCAGCATCCTCACATACATATCCGTGTCAACTGTGGACCTATCCAGGCAAATTGCTGACTGTTGTCATTTTCGAACATCATTATTTTAAGGGTATGGAAAAAAAACACGAGTTTGAGCTTAAAGCTTTTCTGGGGCTTCCACGTTACAGGATTGGTTTCCCTATGTTTCTTGTGAACTTTAGCCCTTCTAAATTGGCCACGTCAAGTACCATCCTAATTCTAAATTGTGAACCACC
The DNA here is from genome assembly GCA_025629845.1 of Erythroxylum squamatum. Taxonomy (NCBI): domain Eukaryota; kingdom Viridiplantae; phylum Streptophyta; class Magnoliopsida; order Malpighiales; family Erythroxylaceae; genus Erythroxylum; species Erythroxylum squamatum. The sequence continues at coordinate 23,405,863 of JAOTBA010000003.1, read as the reverse complement.
AACATTCGTCTGATGCTTATCTTCTTTATCCTGTCAAGAATTTGATCAAATTAAATTGACGGACGCCCATAACTTTCATTCATCTTCAATGAAAATGACAGAAGTTAAAAAGCGCAGGTTGAAGATTACTGTCATGATACTGGCAATTCAAATTAAAGAAAATTTGTTAATCACAAGGTCTGTGTAAGCTATTATATTTTTGCATTCAATCATATTGCTTTAGTTACAAAGTTATGGATTGACAACTTTGATAGTGCGTCAATCATAAATTCAGAAGTTTGAGAAAAGAAAAGAATGTTAATGTTCCATAAGATTATCATAAAGGAATATCCAATTTGTAAATTTATCCTTGTGGGCAACCACTCTTGCTGTGCAATACAGCCACCATTTTTAACAAGCACAATTAGCACTCCCAAGTCAATTGCACTGGATTTCCAGCTTAAGATTTTCACATTTGATCAAACAACTGAACAAATGCAATTCATTAGCCAATGCAAATTGGATGGGAAAGGGGATATGAAGCTTATTACATCATATGATATTACAGCAATAGAAATGCTGATTTAATGGGAGCAATAGTGCTTCCAAACTTACTAACAAATATAAATTAAAAGCCAAAATAGTAGGACAACCTACAAACCGCCATTCCTATAGTTACTTCTTATGACTAACTCGTATAGTGAAACAGAATGCCTCATTGAAACATTTGGAACAGCGGATACATCTCAGTAACTAGAAGCATTTCACTCTTTGCCATCTGCAGCACGGAGTGAACCTAACTCAACTGGCGCTTGTGTCCCAACAACCTTTGAGGATCCATAGATGGAAATGTCAATTCCTTGACCCTTCTCTTTCTCAATTTGTTCCTTGATCCAGAAGTAGGTAATTCTCAATCCATCCTGCATTCAGCATATTTAACCTCAGAATTGAGAAAGAAACAAGCCGAACAATATAAACTAAATAAAATTCGTCATGATGAAACACTTAGTTTTTGAAGACTTTCCACGTGAATATAACTTGGCAAAAGTAGATGTCATAGTTCCTCCCATATGTACCTTCAATTTCATTGTAGGAGCCCAACCAAGCTTCTCTTTAATTAATGTATTGTCAGAATTGCGACCACGAACACCTTCCGGTCCTGGAATGTGATGAATAGGGAGCTTCTTGTTCTCAAAGCTGAGAACAATCTCAGCCATCTCATTCATGCTGACCATCTCATCGCTACCAATGTTCACAGGCTCTCGGAAGTCTGACTTTGTCAATCTAAAACAAAAAATGTTTTCCATAATAATCCTCAATTATAACATACTAGACATCATCTCTGCATTTCATTAAGTACACTGAAATAAAGGACAAATGAAAAGAACGGAACTAATAGGAGACAAAAACTCCATCTGCAGCGGTTCATTGCCTTGAAACAATTTTATCACACGAGTATGGCTCTCCTATAGCCCATTCTGCTTATCCATGAGATATAAGACAAAATATAGGAATTAACATGACTAAAACCCAGAAGCCTCAAGAACTATGTGAAGGACGTAGGAAATGAGAAAGTGCTAACCTGAGTACACCTTCAACACATTCATCAATAAAGGTGAAGGATCGAGTTTGTTTTCCATCTCCCCACATCTCGAACTTATCAGTTGAGGTAAGAGTCTTTCGGCAAAAAGCAGCAGGTGCTTTCTCCCTGCCACCTAATGGAAAAAAAACACAAGCGAAAAACAAAATCAGAATATTCTAATAAGTGACAAATAAGTAAAATCCATAGAGCAACAAAACCAATAAAAACATTCTAGTGATCACAGTTATATAGAACTCACTCACCTTTCCATGTCCCAAAGGGACCATAGATGTTGTGGAACCTTCCAATACGACATTCAATTCCAAAATCATTGGTGTAATGCTTGCATAATTCTTCTGTTGCTAGCTTTTCTAAGCCATAAGCATCTTGAGGCTAAAAGAAAGTGAATAAATGACGTCATCAACTCAACATAAGGAATAAGCGACAGTAGCACGTTGGAATATCATTAAACAGCAAAAATAACCAACCTCTGCAGGCCAAGCATCAGACTCCTTCAAGCTCACATTAGTATCCAGCTGTTTAAATTCAGGGTAAATACAAGCACTAGAGGCATAGAAGAACCTGCAGTGAACAACAATATCAGAATTTCCAGAAAATGCACTTCCCTGTAGGTATTTAACTTTGATCAAGACCATGTCCACTCTGTCCATGAAAACTAACCTCTTAATGCCATTGACCCTGGAGGCTTCAAGCATATTGAAGCTGATCATAGTGTTGTTATACATGATGACAGAGTGGTTGGACTGAATGAAGCCCATACCGCCCATATCAGCAGCAAGGTTGAACACATGGTCCACATCCTTTGTAACCTTCAAGCAGTTATCCATGACCCTTAAATCAACAAGATGGAACTCATGACAGAACATGTCTTCTGTCATGTGTTCATTTTTCTTCCAGTCAGAAGCAATAATATAATGGCCCTCACTCTTCAACCGTCGAGCAATGTGAGAGGCAATAAAGCCACCGGCCCCAGTAATGGAAATTCGAAGCTTTTCTGAAGGCCAGTAAGGTTCCCTCTCAAGCTGCTCATAGGTGTATGCTCCATAGTTTGTTCCATCACTACTTCCCATTCTGCGTCACTTGACAAGTTAGGGGGATAATGAAAGTTTATAATCGTTAGTATGTAAGGTAAGTTAAATGTGATGCTTCCTCATTCAAATAATTCACAATCAGAAACTTAAACAAAGAACAAACCACTATAGAAAAGTTGAATACATTCAAGAAAAACATATTATCCAAATATTAAAAAGCATATGAATGCTAGGCAATACAACTGCATATTGATTGTTTACACATGTAATTTTAACAAGAAAGAAAGCATGAAATTTACAATATGTCAATTGAAGAACCACTCCCATCATTAAAACACTATTACGATCTGCTAAAGAAAAGGACATTTTCTACTGATAAAATGAAGAAAGCCAGTGTTGAACCAACTACAAAAAGAAAAGGGGCAATCCTGGAACCAAATTATGGTTTCACAAACAAGCATGTAACAAAAGGATTGGGACAGATCGCCAGGATAAACATTGGAGGTAAGAAACGTATAAAACTTTAATATTAAAAGAAAACGAGTACCAAACCTAAAAACCATAAGTTAGAGAGCGAGAAGGGAAATACAACATTAGAAGATCATCAACAATAAAAACGACAATTCAGAATTCATCTCATAATGCAAGGATTGAAAGCAAGCTAACCCCAAAAGGAAAGAAAGAACCAAAACAAAAACTACACGATAGTCGCCGCCGAGTTATATGAAATTCTCTACTTATAAAAAGAGCTTATCTATCAGATTAAATAAAAATAAGAAAGCAGAGCACCCAGAAGAAGCTGTTAAACAGTTGCAAAAATGGGTACACATTATCGAAAAACACAATCACAGAAACAATGAGAACGGATTGAAAACAATGGATCCACGAAGAGTCAAAACAAAGCAAACAACTTTGAACTCTAGCCCATATTGCACCAAAGAAGGAAAAGGGTAGGCAAGAGAACGTTCAAAGAAGTCACAGAAACAGAGCATTTTGAGGGAGAAAAGAGCTCCATGAACATAAAGGTGAGATTTTTACCTTGAAAGATTTTCTGAGAGATAACAGAGTCAATTAGAGAAAGAAGCTGAAAAGGGTGTGATTTAGAGGGCGTAACGATTATGCTATTTATAGAGGCAGCAGAGGGGGAGAGAAGATGGTACAGAGGCCCGACCCGAGACTCTACACAAACACCACCACTCGTCTCCTTTGAGTAATTAATACTCTGTTTCTTCTTCTGTTTTTTTTTTGGGTACGACAATGTTCCTTTAAAAAGCCGTTCTTGCTCATAGCTTTAGTTCGGGAGTCGAGACCTCCAAGATTTAGGAAATTATTCACTCGTAGTATTTTACAACTTTAAGAGTTATAGTTTTAAGTGTTATTCTTATACGCCCTCCGATTTATAATAAGAGTCGTTTTAGAGGAATACATACTTTTTAAGAAAGTTAATGAAATATCTTATATACCCTTATTAATTACATGTTAAAGTACCTTGAAAATATAATATGTGTAATCTGTGTGATTAAGATGTGAGAGAAATTAAAGGTTAATTTTGGAAGTAAAATTATAAACATACATACAAAGTCAAGAATGACACTTATTTTGAATAATTAAAATGTATCTAAAACAACACTTATTATAAATCGGAGGTAGTATTAATTTTTCTAGAACACAAATACATAAATAATTCTTGCAAAAATTGTACATTGCCTAATATTGATTTACTAAATTTATTTTCAAAAAACTCAATTCAATTTTTTAATTATTATTTTAATCACCCAATTTTTCATAGATCAGGATTTCAGGATCTAATTCTCCTTTTCTTCCAAGTAATCTTAATCTTACTTAATGTCATGTGATTAACTAGTTTATGTATTTTAAAACTACTTATTTTGCTTAATAAGGATCCTACATTCCTTATCTTATAGGTTATAAATCGCAACACGCTCGCTAATCCTCCCAAGGGACCTTAGTAATTCGTGCCAAGTGATTTCGTGTTACTTGAGCATTCATATGCAGTGGGGGTTGACATAACTTGTTGCTTCAAATCTGATAAAGTACCTCTTTCATAGTTTCTTGAAATTCAAAGAAAATTTTAATAATAATTGTAAATATAATTAGGCAACTAAGGAGTTGATTATATTTATTATTGCTACTTGGTGTCCATTAATTTATTAATTATTTTTGTTAACTTACGAAGTGTTTTAGATGGGCCTGAATTATCAATGACACTTCTAAACTATCATCACGTACCTTGTAGAATCCTAGAAAGTGACTAAAGTACTATCACTAAATATTTAACACTGATACGTATATAAGCTAGAGTTTGAACCCCAACCTTTTCATTGAATTTTAGGGGCGTTTGGTTTGAGCACGAAGTTGGGTATGAATATGGGTATAATAGTAAAAGGGAATGGAAATGGGTATGAAAAATAAAATAATAATGTTTGGTTTGTAACATGGGTTTCTGTATTAATACCAATAATATTGTTTGGTTTGTTGCATTAATAGAAATAAAATATAATATAATACCATTTTTCATACCATATTTAAAATGGAATATAAAGCATAAAACAACATAAAAATATGAGTGTTCAAATTGCTTTAAATATAAACACCGAAAGAAGTATAACAGCAACAGCAATAATTAATTAATTAATAATAATAATAATAATTATTATTATTATTATTACAAGATTTATAATAATTATTAATAATAATAAGATAATAAATTTCGTACAATAAAATTAATAATACAAATAAATAAAAATAAAAATAAAAATAAAAAGATAATTAATTTTGTATAATAAAATTATTAATAATAATAAATAATAATAATAACAACAACAATAATAATAATAAATAATAATAAGATAATTAATTTCGTATAATAAATAATAAGATAATTCATTTCGTAGTATAATAATAATAATAATGATGATGATGATGATGATAATAATAATAATAAGTTTAAAATTTATAATAATAATAATAATAATAATAATAAGTTTAAAATTTATAATAAATAATAATAATAATAATAACAATAATTAATAATTAATAATAATAATAACAATAATTAATAATAATAATAGTAGTAATAATAATAATTTTAAAATTTATAATAAATAATAACAATAATAACAATAATATTAACAATAATTAGCAATAATAATAATAAGTTTAAAATTTATAATAAATAATAATAATAACAATAATAACAATAATTAATAATAATAACAATAAAAATAATAATAAGTTTAAAATTTACAAATAATAATAATAATAACAATAATTAATAATAATAATAATAATAAGTTTAAAATTGATGATGATGATGATGATGATGGTGATGATGATGATGAGTTTAATAATATAATTAAGAATAAAAATTGCTTATGTGGG
>JAOTBA010000003.1:23378182-23389497 GCA_025629845.1 Erythroxylum squamatum | reverse complement strand
CGATTGGAACTTTTATGTTCTACACATAATGTTCGTTCAGACTAAACATGTACTCATTTTGATATATTAAACACTTAAGACGTTTTGTTTATTTTAATTATCGTTTTATGACATATTCGGGAATTGCAATTAAATTATAAATTGTTTGCATTTATTCAATTCTTGTTATACATGAATAATTATTAAAATTTATTATATATTCAAAAATTGATGAATTATTAAACAAATTTATTTCATAAATATTATTTAATAGTCATTAAATAAATATTATTATTTTAAATTAGCAAATATTTAATTAAAATTATTTTCGTTAATTTGAAACAAATTTAAATAAAAAGCTAATTACAAATCTAATTTATTCAATAATTTTTTTAAAATTGAAAATTTTAAATTTAATAATTAAATTTGATTAAATTTAAAATTATTCCAATATTCAGATCAATAAATACAAATCAAGAAATTCTAATTTATATTAAAACATTATTAACATAATTATTATAAATAAATTAATTTTCGGTAAATTAATATTTAATAAAATAATTACAATCCGCGACGTCTGTTCAAACAGACGTCGCAGAATATCCCTATTTTGCGACGTCCTCCAAACGTCGTTAAAACCACAATAATCACTGACGTTCTCTCCAAACGTCGCAAAATACACCGCTCTTTCCTGACGTCTCTTTGAACGTCGCAGAATAGATAAGCATTCTACGACGTCTTGCATCAGACGTCGAAGAAACATATCACCTACACCACAATCTACGACGTCTATTGTGACGTTTTAATAGACGTCGTAGAAGGTCTTCTGCGACGTCTTATTGGTTTCTACGACGTCTACGAGACGACGTCAAATGTACCTTTTTGTTATAGTGAAAGATGTTATTCGGATTATGCAATGTACCTGTCACTTTTCAAAAATGTATGGTAAGCATTTTCTCTAAGAACATTGAGAAAGTCATAGAGATATTCACATATGACTTTAGTGTTTATAGTTTCTCTTTTGATAAATGCTTAGAAAATCTTGCTCTTTTACGAGGAAGCATTTGTAGATTATAGCATTTGTAGATTATAGATCATATGTATCTTATCTTCAAATTATTTGGAACGGACTTAAGCATCTTATCCTTTAAAAAATATATAATCTTATGTAAATTGCACTAATAATGATGATAGGCATATAACTTTATTAATATAATAAATGAATATCTTTTTCAAATGAATGATGTGTGATGTACAAAAGAATATACAGAAACGCAATAGGATATGGACATTTCATTAACAGTGATAGTAAGTAGTATTACTGTATTAGGTACTTGAAACTTATTTTTTGTTAGTGACTTTTTAAAGTTTATAAACTTTTTTGTTTTTATTATTATTAAAAGGCAAAAATCTCATATGAACACTCCTCCGGGGCTTAGTTGACTGTGTCATAAACCAGATTTATCTTCCCAGTAGGACCCACACTTATCCACTTGCCACCTCAAACCCACATCAGATCTGACACCAAACCAATAGGACAGACATGGAGACACATCTTCCGTCCCTTCAAATTTCATAAAAACTTCTACGTGACTTGTGCTTCTGCTGCAAAGATTCCCATCGTTCCCCGAAAACAAAAATAATGGAGAGACTTTTCTCGGTGGAAGATATCTCCGACCACCACTGGTCCCCGCCAGCGCAGCCCACCAAACTCCGCGACGAGAGCGAATCCGAGTGGGATTTTCAACGGTTTCTCCAGGACATTGGCTCCGACTCCTCTTCTTCGACCGCAAAGAATGTCGTGGGAATCAGGTATCATGGTTCACGTAAGACCACTTCGTCGTCGATTGGTGATGGGGTTTGTGGTGGTGGTGTTTCTAATATTCCCGTAGATTCCGCCGAGTACCAGGCCTTTCCTAATAGTAGAATCGACTCAGCTTGTGCAGCCGTTTCCTTGTTTCGGGTAACAGCCTTTTCAGTTCTCCTTAAAAACATAATCTATATGATACGAGCGTTATTTTCTTAGGAGCATAGGAAATGAAAAGTCTGAGCTTGTTGGTTGTTTCCTTCGGAGGGTCTCATTCTTTTTCCTGCTTATGTTTAGTTTATTTTGTTGAAATCGGAAGAGAGAGCGATGAGGTGAAAGTTTAGATCTTTGTTTTGTTTTTGGTGAATGTTGTTTTGGTTTTCTGCTAAACGGAATTATAAGTTCGAGTGAGGTCATTAGTAGTCTTTTTGTCTTTGTTTAGGTTGTCTTGGATTTATTTTTCTTTAATCAGACATGTCTTTTCTTGCCAACTTAATGTGTTTTTTTTTATTGCCATCAGGCATCTTTCCTAAAACCTGAAGATTCTCCTGCTGGACTCGACTACGGATCACAGACTTCAGTTGCTCCGAATTTACCGACTCATGTTCATTCTGAAGGTTTGCACCTCCTAATTTTTTTTTCATACTTATGTATATATGGTATAAGCGTAACCCTCTTATTTTGAGGATGTGTTCTGCATTACTGAATACTAGCTTTTGATGAGGTCAAATAACTTAGCTAATTTGGTAATTAGAAGTCATATGACCAAATATTTATCCACGGTATTAGGTCCCAGGGAAACAGTAGGAATCGCAAAAAGATTCATTAGCGGAACAATGACCTATAAGGTAGCCATTGGGAAACCAGAGTTGTTGGCCTATTTGTAAGTGAAGAAATATATTTCATTTAAGAGCCCACAATGCTCAAGATTTCCAACTTCTGTGCCACAATTGCCAATCTTCACAAACAATAATTGTGTAATGACGCCATTTTCGTTTTCCTCTAAACCTTGTCAAGCACTAGGTACAGGGTTGAGTCTCTCTTGATTGAATAATGGTTTTACTCTTAGTTATTTCCCTCCTTATTACCCGTACAGTAGTGGGGTATGATTTGTCCAGGTCACAAGATAGTGATGCTAATAAACTGCTCGGGATTTCCTCTTTACGTGCTATACAAAATGTATCTGACCCTCCTGACAAGCCAACCACCAGTGGATCATCAAGAGACCTGTCAAAAGACGATGAAAATGAATCCGAAACAGATATGACGGAAAATATGCATCATGTTGATGCAAAACGTGCAAGGAGGTAACTGATATCTCCGTTCTCTAGTTGCAAGCATAAGTTTGGTCTCATAGATGTTGAAAATGACATGTTCTCCATGTTTTATGAAATTTTGACTTCTGTAATTTGATTATTCTAACTTTTTGCAAGATCTTGTGTTCCAGAATGTGCTGAAAATGTTATTTTCTGCTATACCTTTACCATTTCCAGGATCCTGAAAAATGGACTCATTTTCTTTTGCATGCCAAAGAGAAGAGATTTGCTTTTTACTGTTAAATGTCTATTAACAGCCGCAAATGGTAATGTGATTTCTGTATTGTGGAATTACAAGTTAAAGAAATTACTCATAAGTTTAACAATGAGCTACTTTTTCCTTTAGACAGTAGCTAGCTACATCTGTTTCTTTTAGGATAGTTACCCTTGTTTTGGGGCAGAAAATTTCACTTCTTTTTATCATCTATGTAGAATTTTAGTAGCGTAGTCATCAGCCTTTGTTTACATAGACCAAGTAAAACAGGATATTAAATTGTAGCCAAGAGACAGGAGAAGAGTACTACCATAATCTCTATTACTGGATCAGGTGTTGTTCTTCGAGGTTCATGTATGGCCTTAGGGGTTGGCATATGCGTGCACGCATGTGAAGCCAATAGTTGGTAGTAGCATACTTTCTGGAAAGATCACACTTCCTTTCAAACATAAATTTGTAAATTTGTGGATCAAGTTTTACCGTTTAATTTCTTTCCCTAAAATTAAATATGTGGATGAGTTTCAGAATGCTTTCGAATAGAGAATCAGCTAGACGATTGAAAAGGAGAAAGCAGGCTCATTTGACCAAACTTGAGACACAGGTGCGGTTCTTCTCTTTCTTATTGTCGATTTCCCCCGGAAGAACTAAGAATTTTCCCATTACAGGTTTCTCAATTGTTAGTTGAAAATTCTTTGCTTTTGAAACGTCTCAAAGGCATAAACCAGAGGTACAATGAGGCAGCTGTTGACAATAGAGTTTTAAAAGCTGATGTAGAGACGTTGAGGGTTAAGGTAAAATGGAAGATGTCCGTAATCTAGGTGCCATGTTAAATGTTGTTCCAAACCTTACAGCACATACCCTGTCTTAATGCTTGCTAAGCACTGACCCCGATTGAAACTTAATGGTCTTAGGACCTCTCTCTCTCTCTCAAGTCTCACCCCATATATAAACAAGTGTGCATTACTTAGTACATGTAAATAAACAAACGGGCATATTATATTCTGTAATCTGTTTTGTAGGTGTTCATTAATGCTTGTACCTGGATGTATAAATGTTTGAATTGTTCTTATGCAGGTAAAGATGGCTGAGGAGGCTGTCAAACGAATTACTGGCCTGAGCCCTATGTTCCATTCCATGCCCAACATATCCATTACGAGTGCGCCGTCATTTGAGGGAAGCCATTCTGAGACGTTAACAGATGTTGCTATTCCTGTTCAAGATAACCCAAATAATATCATATATCAGCCTCCAAACAACAATGGTTCAGGAGACATTTCTTCTACTGAAAATGTGTAGCCAAATACTGGATCAGCAGGACAAACAGGGAACAGCATGGGACGAACGGCATCCTTGCATAGCTTGGGCTGCTGGGGTATAAGTTCCTGTGCAGCACAGTCTAATGGGGAAAAGAAAAAATAGAAGAAGAATTGATATGCAGTACTTGTACATGCCAATTCAAAGACTTGATAAGCATCACATAAAAATATTAATGTTATTTCTACGCAAGAAACTAGTGGCATATTCACAAGTAGCTAGAATTTTTTTATATAAGAAATAAAATAATAATAATCAAATCTAGAAGAAAAATATTAATTTTAATAATAATAATAAATATTAATAAGAAACAAAATTAATAAAGTTCCTATTGCAAGTGATTAAATTAGTAAATAGAAAAACAGTGTTCACGAAACTATCAATTTATTACAAATAATCAAATTAACAGTAGATAATCAGTAGCAAGGTTGGGAGCTGAATCCTGTTTGGTTTCACTTACATTTTTTTGTGGTAGTATTTTGTCTTCGATTTTTAATTTTATTTTTTGTTAAAAACAAAAAATTGTTTGGTGTTAATCTTAATATAGTTATATTTTTATTATTGATGATAATTACATATTAGATAAAACTTAAAAATAAATTATTTTTAATTAGTTAAATTTATTTTAATCCCTTAAATAATATGTATTAATAAAAATATTTATTTTATTAAAATAAATAATTTTAAAATAAATTTTATTTATAAATTACTATTAATTTTAAATATACTTTAATTTTTAAAAAAATATTTGAAATTTATATATGTTGAAGATATTTTAGAATTATTTATATTTATTAATAATTATTAAATTAAGTTAATTTAATTACAAAATTAAATAAATAAAATTAGTCATATTTTTTTAATTAAATATAATATTAAATTATTCGTAATTCTTATTAATAATTAACAAATTAAATAATATATATTTAGTTGATAGTAAATTAGATTATTAAAAAACAGAAAACAAAAATTTTTTGTGATTTTTATAAATTTTGAAAACTAGAAAAAAAAAAACTAAAACTGAAAGCAAAAACAAAAAACTCAAAAAACAGGTTTTTTTTAACTAAATTTAAAAACTAAAACTAAAACTGAAAAAATAAATGAAAACAAACATCGGATAACAAATTATCTTGAGAATGCTAACTATCGATTGTATATGTTATAAGAATCCAAGGCATAATCATAAGGATGTCATTTAGTTACTTAGCCAATTATAAGTTAAGCAATTAGTGTAATGTTTATTTTCCTTTGTACAAATTATATCTACACTTAACTAATATATATATTTGTACAAAATATATCAATTGAAGCATTTTTCCACTCTTTTTATGGTATTAGAGTTAATATTCGCTATCTTAATTTCTTTTCTCTCACTTTAGTTTTGCGTAATTTGCAGAACTTTGAATTTTTCTTGGATCAACCATTTTTTTAATCATTAGCTCTTATCATTATTTTGAAACTCGGACCGGACCGGCCGGTTTGACCTATTCGACAGGTGACCGATCGGCTATCCGGTCCCGGTGACTCCTAAAAACCGGTACCTAATTGAATCAGTGAGAATCGGTAAAAATCGGTCAATTAATCGGTCGAATCGGTCCGGTTCGACCACTGGTTCAATGAATTTTTTTTTTATATACATTTTTTGATATATTTTTCTATTTTTTAATATTACTAATATTATATATAATTAAATATAATTATTACATAATTATGACGTCACACCGATTCAACTGGTGGTTGAACCGATCGAACCGATTAAACCGAGGACAATAAAATTTTGGGTTCGATGTCCGGTCCAAATTTCAAAACCTTGGCTCTCATTGACAGCATCACTAAAAGCATCGTTGGCTAATCAATCTCTTCCCAAAGACCAATCACTAAAAACTTTGCATGTAATTCTCATGCATCGTAAGGTTCTACATATTTCCCACACACCGATGCATGGCTGCGGTGCAAGAACACCTCGTTCTTCGTTCAATTTCTTTGGCATCGCCTCTCTCTCTCTCTCTATCCCACTCTTATTTATATGCTTTTCTCAGTACCTCGACATGAAAGTTTCTCTTTTAATTTTTCTTGCCATTATAACCATTTTTTATTTTGAAACATGACTTTTTGGTTTATAAGCATCTTAAGTTAATTGGTTTAAAAGTACCTAACCTTTTTTTTTTGAAATGTTTAAAAGTACCTAACTTAGTCTCAATTTCTGGTTTGCTTAGATAAAAGAGTCTAATTGACTTTCTCCTTGCATTTGAAATTTTTTTTTTGTTCTTGATTTGTTTAATTATTTTGTCTCTATAGTTGACTGGTATTGTTTATGTGATGTCTAAACTCATAGAATATAAATTGACTAGACTTAATTATTTGGATTGGTGTAATACCGTTCAAATTTACCTAATAAATATTTTTAAAGAATGTCACTTCACTAATGATCCACGTTCGGACCACACTCGTTAGGAATAATTACAAATGTTTGATCATTTTTACAAATTTAGAATTCTATTGATACTTAGGAATGTTAATGGGCTAGGTTGGGCCAGGAGCAGATCCCTTGGGTTGGGTGGCTAATGGGTCAGCCTGTGGCCCGACAGGCCTGAGTTGTCCTGCCCTTGGCTTAGCCAGATCACGGGCTCATCAATATGTGGCTAACCTGCCCAGCCTATCCTTAATTTTATAAAAAAAAAGACAAAAATAATGCAGTCAAGCCATGGGTCGGCCCTTGCTCGACTTGACATTGACCTGTAACCTAGTCCGATCAAACAATTTTGACTCGTGTCCTATCAACTCGGGCCAAATTGGGTTGGGCCGAACCGGGTCAGGTGGGCCAAGCTAAAATTGACATTCTTATTAATAATAAGGTTGTTAGTCTGATTTATAAAAGTAATTCGGCATCATCTTGTAGTCATTCTTTCCTAATATGGTTTGATAGTGGATCATCAGTGAGCTGATTGTCTTTAGAAATACTTACTAGGTATATAATGGGTGAGCTGATAGTCTTTAGAAATACTTACTAGGTATTTTCTCCCATGTACATGAAGGTTTTGCATCTTCTCCCACACATCGATGCATGATAATGAGTACAATAGTGCCTCGACCTATATTCAATTTCTTTAGTTTTGGCTTTCTCCCTCCGCCACTCTTATATGTTTGGTTTCTTCAATACCTTGTTAAGAAATTTTATCCCTAATTTCTCTTGCTATTATAAGATTTTTTTCTTTCTAAATTGTGGCCTTTTGGTTTACAAGAATCATAAAGATGACTGGTTATTAGATTGTGTTTAGTGAGAAAGTTTGCAAATCTAAAAGGAGAGTTTCTATTAGTAGGTTTACTAATGTTAGGAAAACCAAAGTGAGCAATTGCTAAAGAGAGGGAGAGAAGCCAGTAGGGATAATTAAGGGTCTATCCAATTTTCTAGTGGTAGATATGTTACCATATTATTTGTTGCTCCCAATTTACAAAGAAATACTAAATTTATGGTCAATTAGATTTATTTCGTATATAAAATATTAGGATTCTATTAGAAATAAAAGTTTGATAGTTCAGATGGACGAAAATGGTTTTAAATCTCTTAAAGCAAAGGTTTGAGAGTTTCTTCTTAAGACACAATTAGTAGAGTCATAAACTGCAGTGATTTAAAGATAGGTATTGGATGGAAGATGAGTGCTTTTATATGGATGAATTGATTTTGAGGAGTGGGTAACTAAAAATCTAAAGGAACCAAAGTTCCAAGTAATTAAGATATGAACATTTTAGGCTTGAAAGAGATTATTAATAGTGAATCATTAAACAAACTACTGGAGGAAATTTCATTGAAATGGTGGTATATTACTTTGCCCTAGATTCAAGGTTTTAAGGAGATTCTTCACACCTAACTACTTAAAGGAGAAATTAAGAACCCTAACATTTCAAGTAAGGATTGACATTACTAAATGGTTGGGTTAATAGGACTATTTGATTTTATTTCTTCATATTTTTCATTTTCCCTCTACCTAAGGAGTTAAAATCCTAAAGTTCAGTACTAATTTTGGATTAAAGCATGATGTATTGAAGGGATTAAGGTTTTATAATATATAAAACTATTTGAAATGTATAGTGAAGAAATAAAAGGAACTAGAGGGGAGTTATACATTTTAGGAGGTCTTATAGGAGGGGAAGGAATGAATTAAGGATGATCTTTACTACTATTCGATTGATGTTTAGTTGAGTTAGGACTTTTAGCACTTTGTCAGGGGTTAGCGGTGGATGATCTAAAGCTTTTTAAGGTTGTATTTGGGAGATCTTTATTGATAGAGTTGCTACTAAAAAGGTTAATTTTTGTAAGGTTATGTTTTGAATTTCTTGCCTATAGGTATTCAAGTTGTTTTACCTTTTGTTTTGGAGTCTAAAGGTCTCCAGTAGTTAGGGATGTGAATTTTAAGCATAAACATTTAGTTCTTGTCATACGAATATGCAAAATTTGGAATAATTTTTTTCCTAATTTCTTTTTATTAAAAACTCTAAAAAACTAATTTTTTACATTTTGGACCTCATCATATTTAGGTATTATGGTTTTGCAATAGAGTTTGCCAAATAACATAATCATTTGGTACTCTAGTTCTCTAAAGGGACATTATAGAACTTTAACCAAATTAAAACTGTATTGATTTCTTCTAGGTTAAGTGAAAATCCTTACTAACACATCTAGATGCATATTAGCCTTTAGCTAATGTGCCAAGGGTCAAGTCTAGAACTTGGTTGAGGCCTTCTAAAAAGGTTAATTTGAAGAGAAACACATTGTTGTATAAGATTAGCACTTAAATATAGTATTTATACCCTTCTCAACAAGTAGATAAGATTATTCTTTTCTCCAAGAAGAGCTCCATAGGAAATTTTTTTAATTTTAAGCTTTCTCTAGTTTCTTTATCTAATTAAGAAGAAATAATTATTTGTTCTTTCTTAAAAGGAAGGAAGAAAGTGCTTAAGTGATAATACCTCATTTGCAAGGATGGAGTCACCCAGAAAAATCTAGATATGCTTCTCTTCAAAAAAGGGAGCACTAAGGAGGGGTTAAGAGACGATTAGATTTTTGAAAGAAAGCGGTATCTACTAGAAAGGGTTATGTGAATAGTAGGTCTAAAGGATGAATTGAAAGTGAGGGAAGTTAAAGCATCCAAGTATTGAGGAAGACAGCTAAGGGGTAGATGAGAGAGATATGAAGTTAGAATTAACCATTATATACTTAGAGGTCAGATTTGGGATGAGAATAAGGTTTGGGATGAGAATGAAGATAAGTTTCTCAAAAGGACTGGGGATTCATGAGCTATAAATTTGGCTTTTACATCTTTAAAGAGGTTAGGGTTAGTAATTGACTGGTTAGTAGTAGAAAGGAGGAGGTAGAAAGGGGATGGAGGCTGAAAGAGGGAGAAAAAGGAAAGGATTATGAGAGGTGGTTGGAAGAGATGTAAACTAGGAGAAAAGCCAAACTAGAGATCGAGAGAAAGACTTAAAAAAAGGAGAGAAGACACACAAGAATAAAATCTAAAAGTCAACAAGAAGCATGATGGGAAGATGAAAAGATAAGGATATTAAAAGACAAAAAGAAACCTTAAGAATAAAATTAAAGACGAAAAGGAAATTAAGGAAGATTTTATATAACAAAATTCTTTAATAAATAGTAAAAAGACATAAGGAAAGTACAGAGAATAGAAGATTATGGATCAAGAAAAAAAATTCTAAAAGAGTTATTAGAGCAAAGTCACGTGAATGAATAAGACAAAACATGTGGATATATTAAATTCAAGAAACACATAATAAAAAAGAAAATAAAATAGAGAAACAAATACAATAAGAAGACATAAAAACTTAAAATTTAAAGAAGTTATAAGAATTTAAAATTTTCTAAAGAAAGAATTAGGGCAATAAGAAGAAAAAATATAATATCTCCTTAAAACATACCTCTATTTTCTTTTATTACAAAGTGAAAAGCAAAATTAATAAATTGATAAACTTATAAAGTTAATATAATTGATATGAACTTATATGTGAAACTCATAAAAGTATAACTTAAAAATAATTTATATAGAATTATATTGATTTTAATAATAAAATTTTTATTTTATGATTTATGAAATGAGAATATATTGAAAAGACTTTCAACTAAAATTTTATATTAAAAATTCAATATTTTTCATAAGAAATTATTAAGAAAAAATAATGTTTCACAAAAATACTCTTTATCTTGCTTTTTTTAAACACAGATAATATACAAAATCTTATTTACCAAATACTATAAAATATAAATATAAACACTAATAGTATACAAAATCTTATACAAGCATTATAATTTGACTAGCTATTAGATTATATTTAGTGAGAAAAGTTTACAAATTTAAAAGGAGATTTCCTATTGCTATGATTGTTGTATAATGTAGCATAGATGGGACGAAGATGTGAAATGTTAGGAAAACCACAGTGAGCAATTGCTAAGGGGAGGGAGAGAAGCCAGTGGGTGTTAACTAAGGGTCTGTTTGTTTTCATTTTTTTTCTGTTTTTAGTTGTGGTTTTTCTTAAAAATAAAACTTAATGCCGAAACATGTTTGGGCCTTAATATTGCGTTGCCGTGATTTTTTTTAAAAAAAACTACAACCAAATTAAGGAAACACGAAAATTACGTTTCCCTAATATTTGAAAACAGGATTTCGTTTCTTCA
>JAOTBA010000003.1:23342716-23355492 GCA_025629845.1 Erythroxylum squamatum | reverse complement strand
CTTTGGTAATCTCAAGTCTAAGGATCAATTATACAACCATCATAATGAGATAATCCACAGACACACAAGTAATGTTCTATTCGAGATTCTCATAATTGGGTCAGTTTAGTGAACTTATTCTCTAATAAGTACCTACATGTTTGTTTAAGTATCTCCATACTTTAATCAATGAGATCGATTACTTTCTTCATAAGAAAGAAACAAAATATGTGCTAGTCTAACCATTTCATCAATACCCCGTCTTGATGAAACTATGACTAGGAACATTTTAGGAATAACACAAAATTGCAATTTAAATCTCATAATTATAATCACATTATAATTTCTAATTGCATAATAACTATTCCAGGGATTTTATCTTTATGATTAATAATTAAACAATTAAAAATACACAAAGATAAAGAATGTCTTTTATTGAATAAAACAAATTTTATATAATTAAATGTACAACCAAAATTAGCTGCAAGGGCATAAACCAACAAAATCCTCATCAAATGATAGTTGCATACCAAAGCTTGAATGGCAAATAAGGGAAATTATATCTTCTATTTTATATTCAACATAGAGAATGTCATAGATTATAATTTTTTTTCGGTTGATGAATAAGAGTATGATGCTAATTAAAATGCATATATAATCATCGAATGGGTAAATTGTTAATAGTGGGGAACTAAAACTTAAGCTTAAAAATTAAATTGACTAGCATTGCATATTAACATGACATAACTTGATTTTTCAATTTAAGTATAACATTCAAGATTAGGAAAAATGAAGACTAAACATTCATTAAAAATGTTTCTCACTAGACTTATCAAACATATGATTTTCAAATGAGAAGCATATGAAGAAGAAAATCTACCAAAATAACTCATCAGAAGCACGTGCTATAGATGAAGAAGTTTGCTAGCTTGTTGGAAGTGGGGAAGAAGAAAGACAGAAACGATGGTTGATGATGATTAGATTAGTGCTTAAAAAATGTCATTCGACACTATGAATGATGAAGATTGGACGATAATTAAAAAGGTAAGAGAGGGAAACTGATTTGGCAATTAGGGATTTAGACCCTGCTTTTTAATTGGTAATATTTTGAAAATAAAATTCATCAATGCCAGTCATGTGGGTTCAGATCACTTGTTTTCGTTACCCTATCATTAGCTAATACGGAACCCAATAGAATTAAAAGCCCCATAAGTTGGGGGTTAGATTCAACTAATTTTTAAAATGTTATAATTATTTTTAACACTTCCAAATTAATTTAGGATGTAACTTGAAATTTAGTGAAAATTACAAGATTCAAAAGAAACTTTTTACTACATAAACATGGATTATCTTTTGTTTGAATTGTCTATAAAGTGATACATTATGGGAACACATCTATATTGTAACTTAATTAATTCAACTACGTTCCACTTTATACTTTATTATTATTATTTAATTATTCATGGCAATTCTTAATTAAATTGACAACTATTGTCTTGTGTAGCTTAGATATATTATTGATGCTCACACAAAAGGTAACACGAGAATACATCAATTAGAAAATTACCATATGACTAGTTTAAATATTCTTACCATTATACTCCAGTATTTGTTATGTAATTCAATATTTAATGACCTTTTATGTCAGCATGTACGTGAGTTAACGCCTAGTCACACAAATAATACAAGAGTGCAATAATGCCTTAATATCAAACCACAAGGTAACTGGCTCCACGACATTTTTTGTTTTCTGTTCATTGCCTCCTCGTTAAGAAAGTAAATCTGAAAGGAAAAAACAATGAAAGGGAAAACAATTTTAAAAAGAATTATACACATGTTTGAGAGAATCTCATCATATGATACATAAAGTGCAGCCACTTCAAAATGGAGGGAGCAAAAACACTCACATGACAACTTGCCAACGGTTAATTAAACAAGCCATTTTCACAAATAAGCAATTATACCTGACAGGCAAAGCTTATATTTAAACATGTCCTGTTATTATAATGGTCCCTATCATCAAATCTCACATACTTTTTTTTTTGTGTGTTTAATAATAAGAAGACCATGGTACAGATCCAAACTCGCCCGATTGATCTGTCTCGAGCCGGTCTGCTCAAATGTCTTAAATACATGGAGTCAATTTGATTTGATCACTTTTTTGTGGAGAAAAAAAAGCTCTTGCTTAGCTTCTGTTCTTGCACTTCTCCACGGCTCTAGGAGCTACTGTTGTGAAAGAAAAAAGAAAGAGGATAAGGATAGTGAGATTTGATATTAGCAATCCTATACAGAAAAATGCACAAGTTCAAGTAACGGAGTAAAAATTGACAAGTGACATAAGATGCAACCAACCAAGTCCAATAGCCTCAGAACCTTTCATGATTCTCAAACGTCTGCACGAATCCACGAACATCCTATACAAATAAAGAACAACCACAGTCAATCAGTCAAAATGTCCAAAAAAGTTAATGCCTTCATATTGTAATTAGTAAGAAAACCTTACTTCCATGGCACGTCTCCTACAAGCATCCAATCTCCGTCCTTGTCTTCATATGTAGGAACATACTCTGAACTGTTCAAAAGATCAATCAATTTACTCTCGTTCATGAAATCCTTCACTCCTTGAGATCCACAGTTGCCTACGGGAACAAAACACAAGAAATTTATATGAAAACAAGTAGAGATTGGAGCTGAATATGTTCTAGGGGAACACTTATTAATTACCAATGGTGAAGGAGCTGAACATTTTGCCTAGGGCATCAGAGAGTTCTTTGTAGCTCTGGTACAGTTTCAAGTCAACCTTTCGTAGATATGGCGCACCATCCATGCTGACCTTAACAAAGGCAACACCACCGCCTCTGCTGCCTGCAGCCTTTTCACTTTCATCACCGTTAGTCTTCTGGACGGCCATTACATTCTTTCTGAACGATCGGATGGGTGGCCATCCCACAACTTGTGCCCTGAAGTCCATCGCCATTATGAAAACAAACATTTCTTTTATTTACTTCTTGAGCATAATCATTAAAATTTTAAAATAACATGTGAATGAAAGCTAAATCAATAGGGCACAACTCCAATTCTAACATAATTTTGAGGATTATCTCATCATCGACCTTTTCCACTAGAATATATGTAAAATTATACAAGTTTGGTGGAGACCACAGGAGTTGTTAGGGTAATATTTTAAAACGATAAAAGTTATATAATCATATGGACCAGAGTTGGAGGAGAGAAAGAAAAGTTTACGAGAACTGTATATAAATTAAATCCTGCAAGTGAATCAAATTCTAAAGGTTATATTATATTAATATTCGCATGTGCAAGGTTTGGTGGCTCAAGTAAAGGTTTGTTTCTTTTTCGTGATTGGCTGTCGAGAAAGGTAAAAGATTCCTTATGTTTTGTTCTGTTTTTTCCCATGCTCCCGAACAAAGAAACCAAAACCATGACAGTTTCAGCTAAAAAAAAAGAAAGAAAGAAAGAATAAGAGTTGAATGTACAAAGATGAAAACATATCTGATTTATCCTCATTTTCTATAATCCCAAACAAATTCTCATGTGATTTACACCTAAATTTGAGATGATCTGTGGACTGTGATGCATCAGTACGCTAACAATAATAGCTTGAACATATCACCCTCGCAAGAATAAATAAATAAATATTAACATAAGAACATAACCAAGAGTACTGTTCGTTTACACATTTATGAAATCTGAGAAGAGAAAAGTGTTAGTTACTTGGCTGGTGGCTTTGCAGGGTCGATAGGGCAAGAAGCAACATTCTTGCCCTTCAACTTCTGATCATCTCCCTCCATCTGCTTCCCTACTAGTTCCTTGGTTGACAGGTTTAACTTCAAATCCATTCCGGAAGTAGAAGTAGTAGCAGCAGTCTCACAGAAGCCTCTCTTCCCATTATTCTTCATCGGGTGAAGATGATCACATAATTCATTCCCAGGTAAACCCAGACGCAGCTCTGTTTCTTCGAAATTAATGGTCCTATATTTGTCTGCCTCTGCGTCCACAACACCCGCCATTCAAAAGCCTTATCAGAAAAACCCTTTCTTTGAACCCGTTTCTTCTCTCCACATGCAAGCTCTCTCTGTCGTGCGGTGCATAAAATGCAGTAGTAATAAAGCAAGAAACTAACTATAGACTTTGTAAGAAGGGGCAACATCAGATGTGGTGTGTAATATTATAAGCTCTCGATGGGTGGGAAACTCGGCGGAAGAGATGATGACACGTGGATTGGGGATAGTTTGGCAGTGTAAGGCTTGTCGGGAGAGTGATGTCATGAATGACGTAACATTTTAAAATAATTGGGGCAATGCGATTGGACAGTGCAACTTAGCCTTGCCTGCTCTTTCCCTCTTTGTTTCCGGGGCTCCACCAAATAGGTAAGGACAGCTGGATGTTTCCTTAAGAAAATCATCTTCTCATTCAAAGAAATTTAAAGCTTGTGTTTATTTGCTGGCTCTTTAGTTTCTAACATGTTTCTAGTTTCTTGTCTTCCGGTTTTTTTTTTTTTTTATGTACATTTTTCTAACCACAGATTCAAAATTTAACTAAATAAGATTTAGACAAAATGTAATCTAAAGGATTTACATTCTGAATTCAAGTTCTCATAAATATTCTAAATCAACATAATAATAATTAAAGCCTTGTCATCCCAAAGGATATCTTTTCAATCTTATTATAGATATGCACTCTCCACTTTGTGTGGTGAGTATTGGAAGCACCTACTTGGTGGCGTTGATGAGTACCCACTAAAAGTATCATGTATTTGGCTAGAGATGAAACTACCCCACAACTGTAGGAATCATCGGTACTACAACTATTCACTGTCGTTGCCCACACCGGCCTACCTCTAATATGCTCCCCTTATTTCCAAAATCTAGAATGTTAAGAACGATCTTACCCTTATCTAAACTACATTACTATTGCACTACTTTACATTTAGCTTGTAATAAAGTAAGTTTATTACTCAAATTATTTAAAATATTATTGAAACTACAGGGTATCAGTAGTGTTCCATTGAATTTCTATATGGCAAAATTAGAGGATTCCTACGTTAAACTTCTCTTTAAAGAAGGCATTTGTCTACACATGTAAGTTCTTAGTAGAGATAGATCAAGAAGTTTGATCTCGTATGAATGTACAATAGCCTCTCTGTCTCCATATTTATAATTTGTAGTTTTGGATCCATGCTTGATAGGATAACAATTTCGAGGGGAAAAAGGAGAAAAGATAGAGAGCACATTTAAAAGCACGGAGGAATTAAAAGCCGAAATGTGGACAAGTGGAGCCCAACGTAAACGCGTATGTAAACTATGAGGGTCAGAAAAAAAAACCATAGGATAGAGATTGATTGGTAGGGACAGAGAGTACATTTGGCAAAAAATTTTATTTCCATGTGCTCCCTCCCTCTCCCTGTTCGAGGAATACTTTATGCATGTTTATCTATCATTAATTCAAAGCATGGTCTGGAAAGTGTTATTTGATCCAAACGAGAGGGGGTCTGCATGTAATATGGTAGACATAGAAGAGGTAACATTAAACTTCTGACTACATGTTAAGGCGTCAGAAAAATAAAAGAAAAAAGAAAAAGAATCATCCCCAAAACTCTCTTTCCCTTCTTTTCATGTCTAGCCGTACAAATCTAAGGAATATTAAGAAATTCAACACTCAGAGGCTTGATTAACTAGACATTAAGCATCTATAATGACCCTTTCTTTTTCTTCTTTTTCCTCTTGTTGTTTCTTGATCCACAACAAGTGCAATGATTTGCTACATTTGTTTTCATGCAGATGCAGTACACCCATGAATTCAGCCGTAATGTCTATGAAGCCTTTTGCGCAAAAGCAGCCACTACATCGACCAACGGAAATAAACAATATTAGTTTTTATATGTGATTTTAATAAACAATGCACTTCAACACAAAGTCAAGACTTTGCAGTAACCAATCAACTCACGCCTTGCCACAATCACCCCTCTAAATATCCGAGCACCACCCAACATGTCGGCCTCCTCATACTTAACCTGTTTTAATTATGTTTTTTTGCCCAAAACGACATGGTTTTGAGTTTGTTTACATATAAAATAATGTCGTTTTAGTGCAGAAATAGAATTGGAATAGATTAAGTGGTACAGAGGATCTGAACCTTATATTACCTATCCCTTGTCATCAGGGGCGGATCATAAAATTTTTAAGTAGGAGCAAAATTTAATTTTTTTATGGGATCAAAACTTAAAATAATAATTTTTATAAGAAATCTTTTGACTTGCCCCAATGTAGATCCATCCACGCTTGTCCTCCTCTAAAACAAGAAATGAGCCTATATGCATATATTCCTATGTTTATTTAATGTATTGCCAATAAAAATTGGAGTGTCAATTTATAGACTAATGAATAACTAAATATTTGTGTTAATTGAAAATAATAAAAAAATCTACAATTAGATAGCTAATTAATCAACTAATTTTGAAAGTTTGTTGCAATGTTTTTCTGCGAGAGATTTTGAATCATACCTCTAATACTCTCCGTTAAGTCAAAATAACAAACTCATAAGCAAAGATCTAAGAAAAGCACATTTCTTTAACTTGACAACGCTTTAGTGAATGTATCTGCTGATTGGACATCAGTATTTCTCTTTTGGCCACCAATTTTTGAATAAAATGAAATCTCAGCTCAATATGCTTTGTATTTGCTATGACAGACTAGATTTCTTGCTATTTCAATTGCTGATTTATCATCAAAAATAAAGTTTAGTTCCCTTCTCTTGCATTTGTTGCAAATTGCACAGCATTCTTCTAAGCCAAATGCGTTTACATGATACTATAGAGGCAACAATATACTCTGCCTTTGTTGTTGATAAAGTTACTATTGTTTATTTCTTAGAATACCATGTGACTGCACCTGAACTAAGTCCAAACACATTCCTAAAAGTACTTCTTCTATCATTTGATGAGGTAGCCCAATCATTATTGGTAAACCCAACTAATCTAAAATTTATTACATGAGTCTACTAGACCTTATAATTCAAAGTCTCTGCAATGTACCTTAAAATCCTTTTGTCTGCTCCATAATGTTGTTTTGATGTACTGCTCATAAATCTTGACACTACACCAACTGAAAATGAAATGTCTAGCCTTATGTAAATTAAATATATCAATCCACGAAATAAGCTTCTAAAATGCCTTTAATTTCTAGCTTCAACACCATCTTCTTACTTCAAATTTTTATTATTTTTCATTGGAGTAGTCACCATCTTGTAATTTGACATGTTGAATTTCTTTAATAAATCTGCTAAATACTTCTTTTGCAAAACAAACACCCCTTCTTCATCTTTCGAAATCTCCAATCCAAGGAAATAATGCAACAATTCCAGGTCAATCACTTTGATGGTGCCCATTATGTTGGATTTAAATTCCTCTACTAATGATGAATTTGAACCCATATAAATTATATCATCAATATATAATCATACTATTAAGAAAGCAACTTTACCTTGCTTCTTTAGATAAAGAGTGGACTCATTTTCACTTTTCAAAGCCATTTTATTGGAAATATGTATCAGCTTTGTTATACCATGCTCTTGGGGCTTGCTTTAAGTCATAAAGAGCCTTCTTCAACATATACAACTTTTCTTCTTTCCCATGAATCACAAAGGCTTTTGGTTGTGTAACATATACTTCTTCTTCAAGCCCTCTGTTCAAAAATGCAGACTTCACATCAAGCTAGAACACCTTCCATTTGAGTTGAGTTGCCAAAACGAAAAAAAATTCTTAAGGTTTCAAATAGAGTTATAGGAGAAAATGTCTCCTTATAATCGATCATTTGTTGTTAAGAGTACCCTTTTACAACCAGTTGAGCCTTGTACTTCTAGATACTACCATCTTCATGAAATTTTGTCTTAAAAATTTACTTCACACCAAAGTTTTCTTTCCACTTGGAAAATTTACTGGCTCCCAAGTTGAGTTCCTTTCACTAGATACGAGCTTTTCTCTCATAACTTGCCTCAATTCTTATTTTTCTACTGCCTCCTTATATGTTATAGGATCTAGCACAATTAATTCAAACTCTTTCGATTCATAAATCTCTCTTAATAATATGAATTTCCTTGGCAAAGTCTCTTGAAAGGCTGTGTTTGAGTCGTTAGTGTTAGAAGTTGCATTTGGTGTTGTTGCTGGGCTGCATTAAGTAGGAGTTAAATTTGATGAAGTTTTTGGAGTTATATTGGGTTAAGTTGTAGGAATTGAGGTTAATCTTATCTTTTCCATCAAGAAAAATTGATGCTGATGTTCCTTATTGCCATTGCTGCTACTCTAGTTCTAGCTTGCTGTCTCATTAAACATTACATTTCTACTGACAATTTCTTGCCAATTATAGGGTTATACAATTTATATGCTTTAGACTCAGTGTAATAATCCCCAAAAATACACTTAACTAATTTCTCATCTAATTTTTGGAAATTTTAAGCATTAAATAAAACATAAGCAATATATCCAAAAAAAAATTTAGATGACTTACAATGGGTTTGCTTTAATTCCATGCTTCATATGGAGTGATATTTTGAACAACTTTTGCAGGAGAGAGATTCAGCAAATACACTGCTAATGCTACAACTTCTGCCCAATATTGGCTTGGAAGACCTTTCCCTTTCAAGAGAATTCTTTCCATCTCTATCACCATTTTATTTTTGCGTTCCGCAAATTTGTTCTGCTCTAGAATGGATGGTGCAATTAGCTCCCTTCAAATTCCATTTTCTTCACAAAAATTATTTAACTCCTTTGATAAAAATTCCCTACCTCTATCCATGCAAAACACCTTTATGCATTTTCCACTTTTCTTTTCCACTAATGCTTTGATTTTTTTTGAAAATTTTAAAGGTTTATGATTTGAATTTTAGAAAATATAACCAACTCATTCTGCTGAAGTCATCAATAAATAGAAGAAAGTAATAACTTCCTCTAAGTGACTTTGTATTTATAAGATCGTAGAGGTTTGCATGAACTAATTTAAGACATGTTGAGGCTCTCCATGCTTTTCCAGTAAGGAATGACTTCCTGGTTTTCTTACCATAAATGTGACCTTGGCCAGTTTTGATGGCTACTATTCCTTTCCCTTCCACTTGCACTTTTTGATCATCTCCTAATTTGAACATTCTCTTTTGAGTCTTGTCAAATTGTTTGAGCTTTTTGAATATCACCTACTAGTCATATGATTGGAGCACCCACTATCAATAAACCACACTTCACCTTACGTGTCTATTGTGTCAAAATGTGCCATGATTAACTTACTTTCTTCATCTACTTCTTTTATAAAACTTGCTTGTTTATCTTTAAACCAACAATCAGCTTTCATATGTCTATATTTTTTTTACAATGGTGAATTTAGATGATGCCCTTATTATTACTGCTGAATCTCTGCTCGAATCCTTTGTTGGCTCCTCTACCTTTACTGTAACTTCTTCCTTGAAATCCTTCTCTGCCTCTTTCATGTCCTACAACTTTTTCCTGCTCCTTTGAACCCTCTCCTTTTACTTAGAATGCCTTTTCCTCATTCTTTTCTTTTCTTTTGTTGATTCTTACATTATGGAACTGTAGCATCAACTCATCCATGAAATAAGTTAATAAGTTCTTGGACTCCTCAATAACTGTAGCCACATGGTCAAATTTTAGAGTTAACCTCTTAATTATTTTTTACTTATAATAGCCTTTTCTAGGACATCATCGTCGTAGGACCTCATTTGGTTGACAATGGTTGCTACTCATGAGATGAACGCCTGCACTGATTTATTGTTCTTCATATGCAAGTTTTCAGATTCTTGACGAAGTGTCTGCAACTTTACTATGAACATTGTGGATAAGCTATGAAATGCAAGCTGCAGAGTTATCTATGCCTCTTTTGTTATTGAGGCTACTGTAATTTTTGAAAAAATGGAGTTATCTAAATCTTGTTATATGAAGAATAGAGACTTTTGATAAGTCAAATTTGTGTGGATGATTTTGGAATGATATAGATTTAATTTGACTTATTTCGTTGAGGATTTGAAATTTTATTCAGTTAATTCTCTCACATTCCGATTGTATTGCTTGATAGGTACAAATGGGAAGATTTTGGGGAAAAAGGGCACAACTTTCCTTGTGGATGTTGGATCAAAGTCATTCAAGGACGATTGCAAGGAGAATTTCGAGCCCTACAACTTTCGAGAAGGCTCCGAGAAGAAATTATGTCAACTGAAAGGTCAAAGGCGTGAAAGTGCTGAAGTGGGCCATGTCCGTTTAACGGACATCAATTGGCAAGAAGACTCCGCAGACCTGAGAAGGTCCGTTAAACGGATTAACGGACATCACCCAGCAAAACACCTCTTCCAGACCCGAGAAGGTCCGTTAAACGGACATGGGCGGCCAACACTCCCCTGTTTCGAAAAATTAGGTTTTTTTGGGACATGAGGACTATAAATACTCACTGTTTAGACCTAAATAGGGGGCTAGACACAAAAAACGAAGTGACTACATCTGGAGGCACAAACTAAGAGGGAGATAGGGAATTTTGGGGATTCACCCAAGGATTTGGAGCTTTCACTCTTGTTTTTCTGCTACTTTCTCTCTCTACTCTTTCTAAATGTTGAGCATCCTTATATGTATGATTTTTGTTGAAATGTTCAGGAACTAAACCTCATTTAGGGTGAGAGATGTAGCCTATTTGAAGGAAGCTTTGTATGATATGGATGGTTGAATGTTTAATGAAAATTTCTGGGCTATGTTCATCTTCTTTGAACTTCATTATTGTCTCTATGCTTGATCTCCATAGATGCAACCTTAGGAATCATAGGGTATGCTGAAGAGTGAACCATGATTCATGCTCTAGGGACAAAGGTGCCAAGAGAAGCGTGGAGGAGGGGCATCTCTTCAAGCGTCCACTGCAAGAAGACTGTCCACTGCACAATAAACATCCTCTTGAAGCCAGGCTGCTCAACCTTGGATCTGGTAAGGGGTATTGTTGAGGTTAGGGTTATCAATTTCCTTGTGCCTTGCCTTTGGATTGTGAATACCAAATGGGGACGAAATTGGAGGAGTTGAATTGCATGAGTTGTGGCCATTGAAATTGCATTATTGTGGTTGGTGATATTCAGTGGCTTTGGAGATTTTGGGGAAATTGTGGTAGTGAAGATTGTTTTAGATTAAAGTGTGCGGGTTGTCATGAACTGAATTATTTTGTTGAGTGTGGCTTACTGAAGTTGGGGTTGGACATTTAATCATGTCACGATTTAAGCAAACGGTAAGGAAAAATGCTGGGCAATCCTCTCGGTCGGTGAGGGGGAAAAATTTGGTCCAGGAGGAACTGATCCCCGAGCCAACAATATTCATCAATGAGCAATGTGAGGCTTGGTACCTTAAGAAGAGAAATAACAAGTTCGTAATTGAGGTGTCTGTGGCAGACTTAATTAATGAGAAGCATCGGGTGCAGGCAAATTTAGATAAATTCCATTGGGGCAAGTTGTTGACCCTTAAGGGTGCGTATTACCCCGAGGCCGTCAAACAATTTTATGCCAACCTGAGTGCGGTGACGGGTAAACAACCGCCAGTGCTCACCTCGCGTGTCAATGGAGAAGAGGTGGTGGTTACCGAAGAACTGATTTGCAACCACCTGGAGCTACCAATGGGGGACAATGCCCCATCTTTTGATAAGAGAACCCGCTGCTCTTGTGATAAGGCTTGGTCCAAGGAGGAAGCTATGGATCGACTTGGGGTTCGTAAGGTTTGGCGTCAATCGGGTCAATGCTATTTTGTACACTGCAAGCACCTAGATGTCGCCCCCAGGTTGATTGCATATGTGCTTGCTCATAATGTGATACCGAAGGCCAGTGATTCAGGGTTTCTCAGAAACGAAGACTTGTTCATTTTGGATAAGATGTTCTTCTACGACGACCAATTCCACGGTATCGCTGCAACTAAGCTGATGATGACTGCCATGTGGCAAGTGGTTCACCACAATGTAGACACCAAGGCTTTCGTCTTCCCGGTGCTATTGAGTCAGCTGTTCCATAAGCTGCATGTCATCAAACGAGATGAAGTGGTAACTCTTACCGATGAGGGGGATGTGATCACTTCAGATAAAATGCGGGAGTTCGAGTTTGAAGACAATGCCCCTCATGGTTGGGTCAATCCGCGCAGGAGACGCCACGTGGCACCAAAATCACGAGTGCCTCCACCTGCCACAGATGCCCCCAATTGGCAGCAAATGGACGCCAACATCCGTGACCTTCAAGCAGAAGTGGCCGAAATCACAGCTTCACAGAGGCGACTGGAAAACATGATGAAAACTTTCATGGAGGCCCATCACACACCACCACCAGAGCCTTGAACCTTAGGAGTTAATGTTTTCCGTTATTTTGCATTTTGCGTTGTATCTAGACCGTGCTTTGGTTTGTCCGTGGTACTTTGTGTCATTAACTTTGGTTTACTTTTTCATCCGCCATTTTGTGTTTTGATGAGTACTCTGCATCTTTCAGGGTACTACTTAATGGACACTGCACTCTTCAAGAGTTCCCTCACCTCTACTTTACTTATTGTTAACTACATTGTTATCCTTACTCATGTTTATGCCATTGAGGACAATGTAACTTTTAAGTGTGGGGAAGATTTTCATTGGATAATTGTCTAACTTTAACATCTTTTGCGTCTAATTGCCATTATACTTTCATTCCATGAGTTAATTACATTATGGATGAGATTGGCTTTGAGTAGGATACATAATATGATTAATGTGGATTGCATGTCTTGTATCAATGGGATG
>JAOTBA010000003.1:23270482-23297667 GCA_025629845.1 Erythroxylum squamatum | reverse complement strand
ATGTGAGTTAGCAGAAAGTGCCAGGTACAGGAGTTTCAGCCAGTCGCAGAGTCTCGGGAACGGGCATCAGCAGGGCCAGTGTCCCGGGACCGCCGGGCTCCGGGAACGGGGTCCGACAATTGAATTGTCATATGATGAACTAGTTAAAAGTATTGATTTTATGATTATGAAAATGGAGAAAGTATCTTCCAAAATTAAAGAGGCTTAAAAGCATTTAGATGCATGCACAAGTGAAAATGAAAAGATAAAGAGTAAATTGCATAGCATCAAAGCATTTAAGATGTGAGCATTCTAAACAATCATAACCTTGATGCTTTGAAGTATAAGGATGAGAAAATAAAAATGGAGGTCAATTCTCTCAAAGAATTATTATATAAATTCACCTAGGAAAGTGAGAAACTAGAAATCATGTTAGGAGGATAAAAAGAGTATCAATTATATGCCTTTTATTCGATACAATTATGGGAGTGTACCTAATACCATGACTACATTTGTCAAGGGTAAACATTTTCATATAGAGGAACCTTGTCCTATGATGAAAAATAAGTTGCTTCATCCTCATCTAAATATGCATATATATCATATGTAGATGTTTCATTCACTAGGCCTTACCTTAAAGGCAAATCTCATGTATCCATATATGGTTCTCAATTTAAGGCTATAGTTCAACATTATCAAGGGAAGAATAGGCTTAAAACTTCTACATAAAGATACAAAGTAGCGTGAAATCTCATTTATATAACTTTAGGCCTTGAAAATCAATTTATAAGTAAGAATCAAGCTCTCCTTATAATAGGCCTTTTATTAAGCATAATGGCATAACATATGTCTATATCCCTTATAGGCATCAATATAAATAGAGGAACATTTCTTATATATGGAAGAATTTTAGTTTATATCACTATCAAAAGAGAGCAGTTGATCAATATAATCTCCAAAGGATTAGTCTCAACATTAAGGAAATCAAGATAGGCAACACATATTGGCTCTATAATCTCGAATTTGAATCCATAAGACACCTCTTCTTTAGTTGTGAAACATCCAAAATTATATGGAACAAGTTTAACCCAAGAATCTCCATCTATCGTAAAAACAACCTAGACAACATCATTACATGGTCATATTCCTTTAAATTCCCAACAAAATCTCATAAGAAGCTCTTCAACATAAGAATTGTTATAGGTGAAAACTAACTCTTTAGGGCTAACTAACTCTTTAGGGCTCTACCCTAAACTCTTTATAGCCTTAATCATTTAAGGATAGAATGATGAGCCACATAATAAATAAGCAAGGAAATCTAAGGCATCTATGAGATTCCTTGTGACGATTCTTGTACATGTTTTTGTAGCATAGTGTTGTTATTTCGAGTGTAGTTAAGTTTGGCACTATTGTAGGATTCCAAATAACAATTATGGCTTAAATCTTGATTCCTTTACCCTGTTGACCATTGTTTATACCTTTTACTCAATCTTTTGTAGCCTCACAAGGATTTTTCTCATTATATTTCTTTTCATTTAAAAAAAGTTCATACATCATGAACATTATTTTCATATGATATATAAATATTCACTAAATTTTTATAAAATAATTAAATTATTTTCCTTATATTAAAAATATGATCCATATTTTTGTAAAAATTATTTTTCACATTAATTAAGTCAAAAAAATTTACTATCATTAAAAAAATCAATTTAGA
The DNA here is from genome assembly GCA_025629845.1 of Erythroxylum squamatum. Classification (NCBI taxonomy): domain Eukaryota; kingdom Viridiplantae; phylum Streptophyta; class Magnoliopsida; order Malpighiales; family Erythroxylaceae; genus Erythroxylum; species Erythroxylum squamatum. The sequence continues at coordinate 23,295,971 of JAOTBA010000003.1, read as the reverse complement.
TAAGAATTATTATATGTACATTTGATCGCATTCATATAATGAGCTTATTCTTAAATCATTACATGAGAATATAGAATCCAATTATAGATATTAAAACTTTAATTCCATGCAAGTGAAAGAAAAATTCCATGCATTAATTTATGGTTTACATTCTAAACCTAGAAGACAGAGTTCAAAAAGCATAGGTAATCATAATTTTTATGCAAGGCCGTAGTAAAAGTGCATGCAATAATATTCTCATTCTTATATTCCTCTTTATCATAAAAATGGCATTAAACTATCCTAAGCCTTTTAAGAAATAATAAAACATGATGTTTGCTAAAGTTCACTATAGGTCATATTTTTATGAAAAGGGTGTGTTATATGTCAAATCATTTGTAAGCCTCACTGTTACACAAGGAGAGATTATAATATCCCAAATATCCAAAAAAAGCATTATATTACCCAAATCATCAACCAAAATTTAGAAATGCATATATGTCATATTTTTATAAGTTTCACTCATATGGCTACAATTATTTCCAATCATATCATGTGAGACATATTTTTGTGGTTATTACTCATATACACGAAGAAAGTATTCCTCTTAATTAAACCAAAAATTATATAGTTTATACACCAGTTATCAAAGACCTAGTTTTTATGGATACCTGGAACATGTTAATTTTTTTCCTTGTAAGTCAATATCAAAGGATATCATATGAATAGTAAGAATTGGTATCACCTTCATTAATGTCAAATAAGGAAATAATGGTATATCCAAAAATTACTTTCACAAGGAATCACTAAGAGCTCTCACAATCAAAGACCCAAGTGTGTGTGGGTACCTAGAATATATTAATATTTTTTACATTGTAGGTCAATATCAAGTGGTGTCAAATGAATATTAACAATTGATATCACCTTTATTAATATCAAATAAGGAATAATAATGGTATCTCCAATAATATATTTCAAAAGGAAAATCACTATGCGACCTTGTTTTACCAAAAGCAAGAAAACAATTATCAAAAGAGTAATTTTGAACCAAACAAGATAACGAAGTAACCATTGGTAGTATTTAAAAGAAGATATATACTTGATTTCTTATTGATTACATTCGATCATATTGACTTAACAAACATATTTAGAGAGACAAAGTATTGATAAATATACCTAGCAGGAAAAATAATTGTTTATCTTTAAATTACTACATGAGTTTTTCAAAAATTATCCATTTGCTTATTAAAAACTTTGCCTATATTTCTTACCTATATGATAGAGGTTTTGAAGAGGGGGAGAGGAAAGTTATTTATTTTTCTCCCTTGAAGCTTATAAATTTATGTCATATACATTTATGTGTCCTTTCACTTATGAAAAAGCATGACATTTGTAAGGATTCCTCTTCATTCCTACAAAATTTAAGAAAACGAGTTTGGAGAATTAGGATGAAACTCTTTCTCATAGCTAACTGTTTTGAATTATGGGAGATTGTAGAGAGTGGAAAATGGAATAGGAATGAAAAGATACTAATTTCATCAAATAATAAGGTAATACACATTTTGTTTTTCATATTAGATAGAAATGTGCTACCTAAAGTTTCAATATGTTAAAACACTCATGATATTTGATACACACTTAATCTTTAAAATGATAACGATTGTTATTAATATTAATCATGATGAGCTTACAAAGAATCTTAAATAATAGAGCATTATTGATTATATGGGATGATGTGAGAAATTTTTAATATAGATAATCGCATAATAAGGTGGCTCACAAGTGCTTTATTATAAATAATGATGATGAATCCTTTGGTTTTTAACTAGTATAATGATCATAATTGTCATAAAAATCATTAAGATTTATTTTATGAAGAGCTTGTTGATGCCTAGAAATGATAAGCTTAAAAAGGAAGAAATTGTCTTCTAAGTAAAGGTTCAAAAATCTTAGATATAAGTATGATTAGGAATGATAAATTGAAATATGATATATATGATATAACATAATCTAAAAGTGTGGTTATTGTTAATGACAATAGATATGATTTGTTACATAAAAATGAGACATTAAAGAAGGAGATAAATGAAATTTAAAAGTCCTTATCTAGATTCATTATGGTTAATGAAAATTTTAATAACATTCTTAGTGCATCATCCAATACTAAGATAATTTTTCTGATGGATAAGGATTTATATGATGAACCTATGCACAAATTATTACATGAGCATATAAAATCTAACTTTAGACACAAAATTGTTAAAGTTCATACAGTATCCTATAAGTCATATCCAGATGGAGAATTTTATGTGCTCATTTATGATTCACATTCAAAACTTAAAAGACATAGTTCACAATGCTAAAATAGGCATAATTTTCATGCAAGCAACACTAAAAGAACTTGGAATATTTTTCTCATTCATATATTCCTATTTATTATGAAAATGTCATAAGTGAGCTCATTTCATTGTAGACCTTGTGGGAAACAAAAAAGCATTACTTTTGCTCAAAATCACTATAGTTTATATTATTGAGAATGAGCATGTCATATGTTAAATCACACAAAAAGAGCTTCTTTTCTACTATATCTCCAAAAGAGAGCATTATATATTTGTGGAATACATAATCCATCAAGACCTAAAAATGTATATATGACATATTCTTATAGGTCTCACTTACATAACTTTAATTCTTATATTTCATATTATATGGAATGTAACTATTGTGGTGATCATGGGTATATACAAAGAAATTTTTGTTTGAAATTTCTTGTTAATTAAACCCAAAAATATATAGGGTAAAAATGGTTTAAGTACTAGTTCCTTAATGACCAAAATTTATGTAGGTACCTAGCACATATAGATTTCATTTCCTTGTACGTCAACATCAAATAGTATCAAATAAATTTTAGCAAGTATATCTAACAACTTATTTTTAAAATATCACCAAAAGATCTTAGATGAGCCAAATTAAGCAAACTGATAACCCAAAGATCAATTCCTAAACCAAATGAGGAAAGAATAAAGACGTAAAAAGTAGTGGAACATAAAAGGAGGTATACACTTCTTTCGTATTAGTAATCTTGAGCATATTGACTTAGTCAACATATTTAGGGGGAAAAGTATTACTTTATATACCTAGCTGTAAAAATGATATATTGATTTTGAAATTGGTAAATGAGCTTCTAAAAAATTATTTATATACTTGATAACACTTTGTGTATGATATGATAGAGGTTTTGAAAAGAGAGAGAGGAAAGTTATTTATTTTGCCTCTTTGATGCTCATAGATTTACATATCATATACATTTTTAAATATTGACAAAAGGTAAGAAAGAATATTGATACTAAAACCTTATCATTCATTATGCGAATTAAGGAAGAACTATATTATATATACCTTGATAATAGGATAAGCTTACTCGATGTCATTTATTTTTTCTAATATCATCAAATATTTTTTCATCATTTTAAAGAGAGAGATTATTAGACCGAGTAAGTTCTTAACCTATGATTTGACTATATCAAAATATATCACTATTAATAAATCTACGTTTCAAGATTTTTTTTTAGATAAATTACAATGAAGTTAAGCAATATATAAAAGGTGGATTTAAATAGGAGGAAAATTGAGCAAATAATCCAATTGAAAAAATTGATTAGCCAAAAGATTGAGAAATGAGCAAAGTAAGGAACAAATGCAACTTAGGAGATTTTAAAAGGAATTCAAATTAATAACCAAAAACAAAGAGGAATCAAGCATATTAAGATTTAAGATATTCATTCAATTTTTTATAATCTTATCTTGAGCATTTAGTGACTTATGGGCTCAATCATTGCATTTATATATCTAAAGAAGACTTAAGAAATGCATTCATGGATGTTTAGATTTAACTATCGGAGCACCAATTCATACAATCATATAATATTATATGTCATTTATATGGTGATTATAGGTACATCAATAAGTATTTTTCTTAAAATAAAGCTTAATGAGTAAAATTATCACTTATAAAATCATCACAATTAACATTTGTAAAGACACGTAAGTAATGTTTTGTATGAAAGTTTATGTCAGGTTAGTCAATATACATGATCTATAGTCCGTTCTCACAAATTTAAACATTTTCATACTTTATTATATGAGATTGATTATTTAGATTAGTTGATATCCCAATAGGTGGTTATCCAACTAGTTAAAGATAAGTGAAAAAAATAGTTATTGTGACGACTGGTTTGTTCCCTAATAGAAATTTGGTTGTTGTAAGTATAAATAGACCACAGTTGGGTTGTGACAAGTGCCTTTGACATATGAGACAGATGCTTGATCCTTAAAAGATTAGAGAATACATAAGTGCATTACATAAATTTTATTGAGCCTTTATTTATTGGTCATAGCAAAAGAGGGATGTTTTGAGTTGCATGGTTATGCAATTGTTACAAGTGAAATAACTGTTTGGGGTGTACTTAGCAAAAGAGGGATGTTTTGATTCGCATGGTTATGTAATTGTTGCAATTAATTGTTTAGGGTATGCTTTGTGAAGGTTCCCTTGATCTTATCAAGATTTCTAAATAGTTCCTCTTCTTATGTGACAAAGTAAGATGTTTATAAAGACTCTTCTTTGCTCATGGCAAGAAAGATATTCTATAAAAGGTTTTTTTTCCATCCATTGAAATAAGAAGGTAGTGAATTTCCAAGTAAAACTTGAAAAGTAGACATAGAACAAAAGTTATTTAGCTAAATTACTATAAATAAGTTGTTATCTCTCTTTCCTTCTAAATTATTATAAATTAGCTTTTATCTCTCTTTCCTTACTCGCTATGTACTGACTATTTCATATTAATTTTTCATAATAATGTATTAATTTTCAAACAAGATAAAAAATAAACACAATTCACTTACATCTCGTATGTTATTTTAGGAACAACAACTTTTATTTTATGTTTAATAATTTAATTCATTAACGACTTTTTCACTAAAAATTAAAAATTTTATATTCACAAGTTTATGAAATTACAGATTTAAAAACACTTTTTAAAATATATCTTACTCTTTAAACCTTTCATTAACACTCAAATAGATGATAATTATTTTCTGTACATTAAGAAATATGATTATATCATTAACCAAGCTTATATTTTAAAATGTTATAGTTTCATATTAAGTTTGGGTTACTATATATATAGGTTAGACATTAAATTCAAAAGGTGTGAATTTTGAATTACAATTAATTTCTATTTTTAGGAAAAGTAACTATATTTTGAGAAAATTCCTCAACTTAAGAAAGATAAGCTTAGAGATATAAATCTCTCCTTTATAATTTTGATCATCTAAAATTTTATTTATTTGAAATTTCTTAGGATATATTTTGTATTAAATATAATTTTTCTTTTAACTCATTTCTTAGGAGTATATCCAAAAATATTGGGATTGTATGTTTTATTGGGAATATGCATATAAAAAATGGTTTATTACAATTGTATACGTAGATGACATCTGATGATACGCAAATTAAAATAAATAAATATTTGAAGTTTAAGTGAAAAAAAGATAAAAGTATAAATCTATTTCAAAAGTTTTAATGAAAATTCAAGTAAAATTTGATTATGTGACTTTTATAAGTTAGTTCTTAATGTTAACACCTCTTGTTGAAATTAATTTTTGTAAGATATACAAATTTTATAATAAAATTAAATTCTTATCCTTGTAATAGGAACAAATGAGGGAACAAATCTTACTCGTATCATAAAAAAGTTCAAAACATGATTCATATTTTTTATAATTATAATAAGGGACTTATCAAAACTTTTATAGAAAACCTTTGTGCAAATTTGTATGCATTGTGCCAAATAAAAATGTGAAAAAATTTTGATAAAAAACAACAATTAAAGTAATAAAAAGCAATTAGCTACAAAACAGAAAAACCCATATAAGAAACGCCTATACTTTGCCTCTAATTAAATAAACGAAAGCCTTATTCATTAAATTAGAAAACGCCCGTACTCGAATCCTTTAACATGGAATGGAACAGAATAAGTATCATTAGCACCCCAAATAATCGATGTTGTACGTAATTTTGTTTCCAAAAGAATGAGGAAAAAATCCTGAGGAGCTTGATAGAGAAAGTAAAAGAATAAAGGAATTCAACGATAGATAGATACCAGAATATGAGTTGTTTTATGCTAAAATTGAACTTTTATATTTACAAGTTCATGTACTTGCAATTTAGGAATTTTGGAATCATTTTAACTCTTTTGATAATCTTATCTAGATCATTTTCATGAATTGGCGGGTTTGGCTTTTCCTGATTGCACCCGCATGGACCACCACCTTTGTAATGTTTTTTTTTTGAAGAGCACCACCTTTGTAATGTTAAAACAGTAAGAAATGACAGTAAAGCATGCATCTTCGTAGAAATCTTAAATTTCCATCAATAAAAGTACGAACAATAAATGCGTGCCTTCGTCACCAGAAAACCATTTAGGTACGAGGGTCTAGATATTTGGAGCGTTGTGAATTCCGTAGCGGATTAATTTCTGGTCAGTACTAATTGATACGGAATATTTTTTTAGGTAATTTTTAAATTTTATAAAATAATCCTTGAAATTTTTTAGAAATTGCAAAATAGTTCATTGTCATATTATACAGTTGTACCGTATACTTTATAAGTTTACATCAACTTTGTTTCTAAAAATCATAATAATAAATAATAACCACAATTAATATGAAATAACAATAATTTTCAAATATTTCACATATAAATAATAACCACAATTAATGTGAAAAAGACAATTATTATCGTACAAATATAAAATTAAAAATAATACAAAGTATTTAAAATATTACAATTTCATCATATAATAAATAATCATTACATCAAAATTTCAAAACATTCAATAAAAATAATAATAAATTTCCTTAACTTTCAAACAATTACAATTTACCGCAAGAGTTCGTGACAAGAAACCAACCAAGTAAAAGTAAAACTTGTAATAAAAACATTTACAATTATATTATATACATAGAATTTAACATATATATCAAATATAAGTAAAATTAAAAGAAGGGGAAAAATAAAAACCTGAAACTTCATTCAATCATCTACAGGAGGATATCCACTATAACTATACTAACCCCAGTTATCATTTGGTACAAAATCTTCATCATTAAGATGAGTCTCATCATCGTAATCATTCAAATTCAATGCACCAAATGACATGTCAATGCTTTCTTAAACAAGATTATCTTCCAAGTCATTCACATCTATCAAATCTGATTCCTTAGAAACCCAATCAGCAAGAAGATCAATATTATCAATAGATATTGGATCTATTGAACTACTTGAGCTGTTAAGACTCCTAGTAAAAAATAAAATTTAATTATTAGAAAATTATAAGAAATTATATCGAAATTAATAATAATATATAATAACATACCTTTCCCGAAGCTTTAAATTGTAATGAACGAATATCAAATCATTCAATCTCTTGTGCTCCAATCTATTCCTTTTCTTGAAATGGATAAATTCAAATGTGATTCAGTTCCGTTCACAACCCATTATACTCACACATTGACTTAAAATCTGAATTGCAAACCTTTACAATTCTGGAACACCACTTCTGAATTAATCAGACTAAGTACTTTAAATCGTAAGATAACAAAAGTAGTGTTGCAAACAAAATAAAGTAATAATTAATTTCTAACAAATAAGAAAAAACTAAACAGCTAATACTTTGGAGAAAGTTTTGATCTTTGTCGAATAGTAATCGATCATCCAAAATCCTCAGAAAACAACTTATAAAGCTCCATTTGTGAGCTTAAAAGATCTTGGATCATTTCATGTCCAACAATTGTTATAATAGCGAATAACAATTCTCTACTGACTTCAGCTTTTTTTATAAAATCTGGTCTAAAATATACATTAAGATTCAAAAATGCCTCAGAAGAAAGTTGTCTTTCTCATCTCTCATTGATGATTGAAAGATACGATGTATACAAAGAAAGCCTATGTTTCAAATTGGCCTTGATTGCTTCCTTTAGAAAGATGGCATCCAAAAAATGACCCATTGTTGGCTTTTCTTCCCTATTAGCCAATCGAAGCCCCCTTACCAAAGGCCCACAAACTCGGATAACAAATTGATATTGAGACCAAAATTCTCTATCGTATAGTATCATGCTGGAAACCTTCAATCCAGTATTAAACCTAGCATGTTGAGATGCAACCCGCTTATTACTTATAAATTTTTGTCTTAAGTATTTCTTCATCGAAACAAAAGAGTGAATTGATAAGAAATTTGTTGCAAATCTTGTCACATCAGGACGATACAAATTCTTACTATTAGTAAATTCCTTTCTTATCAAATTCAAAACCCATGCACGATTATAGATAAACTTGATCACCGTTTTTGCTTTCTGCATAGTCTCATCAATAACAGGAAAATACCTAGGATCTGCTATATTCTGAATGCAATATGCAGCATAAGGAGTCCAAAAAGGAATTATACGTATTACGTAACCTCTTTCCTGCTGCTTTATAAGCGGAATCATTGTTAATAATAAACTAAACAATATTTTCTGGTCCTACTTCATTCACAACCTCATCAAATATCGCAAACAAAGTCTCAATATTCCTAATAAGGTCAGATGCATCAATAGATTTCAAAAACATAGAGCTATTTGTAGAATAAACCAAAAATTTAATAATAGGCTCTTGTCTCCTATTTGTCCAACCATCACATATGATTGAACATCCATAAGTAGGCCAATTCACTCATCTTTCTACCAAATAACTTCTAATTTCATAAACATAATAACTCAAAAGTTTACCTCTTAAGTCAACAATCGAAGGAGCTTTGTATCTTGAACCGTAAGAGGCTATTGCATCCACCATAGGTTGATAATAGTGAGACTATGACGCATTGAATGATGAATCTGTATCATACCACCATCTAGCTACTGCCATATCAACATTATGAACCACTTCTCTTGATTGCATTACACTACGAATTGAAGGTTGGGCTCTAGGAGTTATTCATGGTGCAAAAAAATTAGTCACCTGCCTTCTTTTTTTTTGCTAGCATTAGGTGCAGGTGTAACATTATCTTTTTACTGGGCTTGGGATGAAACACTACCACTACCACCTTCAACATTTCTACAATCATCACGAAAACTAGCAAATGAAGTTCCACTACCAATTTCAAAATTCAACCTTTCCTTATATCTTTCTCATGATGATATTCTTCAAGCAAAGTTTTGATCGGTCACTTCACATCATGACTTACTTTTTTACATGGTTTCACATCTCCTTTAACCCCATCTAGATTTTAATCGGGTTATTCCTTCACCTTTCAAACGTTTGTTACAAAATAAGCAAATGGTATGGTTCCTCATACCGGGAACTAATACAGCATAAGCCCAAGCTAGATCATTGTATCTTCCTAAAGTAGTTTGATCAGGAGTATTTAAACTTCCTTCCATTTATCTGTAAAAATAAATGAGTGCATATATCAAAATAAAGAACACATAATTTCATTACACAAATACGCATATTTATCTTATATAATATAACTAGTACATCATACACAATTCAATTTCATCAAATATAATTCACCATAAGCCAAAAACTAACAATTCAATTATTTAGCAAACATAATTACATAAAACATATATAAACAATTTTCATCTCCAATAGTCACAAAACATACATAAACAATTTCTAACATTTTCCAACAATTTCAATTCAACCATTACAAAACATACATTAGCAATTTCCACTTACAACATTTTCCATTCCTAATAATTTTCAGCAATGCCATTTCCAACATTTTTGAACAATTTCAATTCAAAGTTTCAAACATCACAAAACATACATAAACAATTTCCATTTCTAAATTTCCAACAATTTCATTTCCAACAACCAACAATTTTATTTCCAACAACCAACAATTTCAAACATCACAAATTCACAATTCACAAAATAATGAAATATACATAAACAATTTTAATTTTCAAAAATTTCTAACAGTTTTCATTTCTTAATTTCAACAATTTCCAACAATTTCAATTTAACTATTACAAAACATACATAAACAATTTCCATTTCCAACATTTTTCATTCCCAATAATTTTCAACAATTTTAATTCAAAATTTCAAACATCACAAAACATACATAAACAATTTCCATTTCCAAATTTCCAACAATTTCATTTCTAACAACCAACAATTTCATTTCCAACAACCAACAATTTCAATCATCACAAATTCACAATTCACAAAATAATGAAATATACATAAATAATTTCAATTTTCAACAATTTCTAACAATTTTCATTTCTTAATTTCAACAATTTCATTTATAACATTTTCCAACAATTTCAATTCAACCATTACAAAACATACATAAACAATTTTCATTTCCAACATGTTGCATTCCCAATAATTTTTAACAACTCCATTTTCAACAATTTTGAATAATTTCAATTCAAAATTTCAAACATCACAAAACATATATAAACAATTTCTACTTCCAAATTTCCAACAATTTTCGTTCCAACAACTAACAATTCCATTTCTAACAACCAACAATTTCAACCATCGCAAATTCATTTCCAACAACTTTCTTTCCAACAACTAACAATTCCATTTCCAACAACCAACTATTTCAACCGTCACAAATTCATTTCCAACAATTTCAATTCAACAATTACAAAAACATACATAAATAATTTTCATTTCTAACAATTTTCATCACAAAACATACCAATAATTCTTAACAATTTCCATCACAAAACATACACAAATAACCAAATACAATGAATTTATTTTTCAACATATATACAGAATTTTCATTTCCAATAATTTTCAACAATTTTCATCACAAAACATACTAATAATTTCCAACAATTTCCATCACAAAACATACACAAATAACCAAATACAATGAATTTATTTTGCAAATTTAAGAGCAAAAAACATACCCAAAAAATTAAAAATCTATTTCAGTTTTTCTGATCTGGCATTGGGAGGGTGGTGGTGGGCTGGTGGGTGGCGTTGGGCAATTGCCGGGGGGGTGATGGTGGTCGTCGGACTACCAGAAAGCGACTGGCGGCGACGGTGAAAAAGAGAGAGAGTGAGAGTGTGAAAGAGAAACTAACGAGAGGAAGAAGAAGGAGAACGTCAGGTGCGGTGTGGGAGGGAGGGGATGAGTGAGAGAGTGTGATTTTTTGAATAAAAGAGAGAGTGAGAGTGTGAGTTTGTGAGAGAGAAAATGAAAGAGGAAAAAAATGGAGAAGAAAGATGCCGGTATTTTGAATATCGGCTGGTGCCAACTGAAACAGGCCAATACACAAGGCCGGTATCAGAACATTACTTTTTGTACCGTTTACCGGCCAGTACGGTACGAAAAACAAAACACTGATTTGGGGGTACTAAACATCATTTGAACTAACCAAGGCTCTCTCTTATGTTCTAAAGTCTTATGAATGATGACAAGAAACAATAACTTGAAACAGAAAATAAAAAGGGCAATGCCATAGAAAATCTTCAAAAACAAACAAAAGTTTTGGGTAAAAAAGGAATGGTAGATGCCTCCATCTAAACTTGCCGAAAAAGATGTAACTCTGCACTTATATCTCATTAATTAGTACAAGATCCAACTTGCATAGGTGAAACATAACAGTTTCCCTTAGCAGAGACCAAGAGTATCCTCGGATCGTAATTGGCGTTGGCAACAAATGTCTTGGTCTTCCTGCACCCATTCTTTAACTAGAAATCATCACTGACAATGAGAAAAAGAAAAAAAAACATACTGTGTCAATTTTAAAATTAAATATTTAAAATTTTAGTTCAAGTATTATTTATTAATGTTCAGATTGCTTCTTCTACCAACAGTTGGTATTGTTCTCGATCATGTGACACATCATTAGGACTTCTTCGGCTCAACAAATGTTGTGGACTTCCTCCAATTAACATTAACAAGTTTAGACCTCCGTGGGAGAATAATGCAAGTGGTGGCCCAAGTTTCTTACCCGTCTGAGACCTAACGCAAGTATCCCAATAACCTGCTTTCCACCCCAAAATATACACCAACTCATGAATATCGAATGAATCAACTTCAACCTATTTACGTAACGCCTATCTGAAACCAAATTACCATGACGGAGACGGCTGTCAAAATGGAAGCCAGAAAGTAACACTATCATACATTTTGGCAATTGGCATTTGTAAGAAAAGTGCATTCGACAGTTTCTTCCCCTAATTTCTTTAGACTGACTTAAAAGCTAAAACCTTGTGTTTGACCAATTGTAGAAAGTAGACTAAATGATCAATCAACAACACAAGAAAACAATTTCTCTAGTTTTTACAAATTGTATTTCAATCGGTAAGTTGTTTGTCAAGCTTCTTAAAGGTATACAGCTGACTTAAATAGTGATAACCAAACTTCATTGTACATCTTGTGTTTGACGCCCAAATAAGGAGAGAGAGAGAGAGAGGGAAGATCCCGAACAAAGACTCAATCTTTCATGTTATTTCTTCGAAACTCAAAACACCCAGAACCACGCACATACATACACACACAAAAACACAGTGTTTCGCCTACGAAACTCCCGCTTCCTTAGCTTTGTGTCCCCCGCCTCACGTAGTTTACTTCATCTATTCAAAACAACTCCACCTTCACAAACACATACACATACACACATCTCTCAAAATTTTCCAATCTTTAGATCTTTGTCTTGTTCTCCTAGCGATTGCCCTTTTTTGTTGGTGGGTTCTCTTGAAGGTGTAATGGGTTTTGAGCTGAATGTGGTTTAGAGGGAGAGAGTAATGGCAGGACAGGTGGTGAAAGTGAAGAGGGAAACATTGGAGGCATGCATGACATGCCCTCTTTGTAAGAAGCTGCTGAAGGAAGCCACGACAATATCTTTGTGTCTTCACACGTGTAAGTTTTCTCCTGATTTGTTACTATAACTTCTCCAATTTTCGGTTCAGCTGACAATTTTGATATGGTTCTGTTAACACGATCTGGGGTTTCTTTGGTTACGCCATCTCGATTTCCACGTCGAGATTTGTCGTCTTTATTTAACGTTCTTTATCACCTAATATGTAAGTGCATCAAATTTAGTGACCTCGAGTTCTACGTGGGTCAATTATGCATGTAGAGGTTGAATTTATGAACTTTGATTCTACGTGATTTTCATTGATGATTATGGTTCATGTTTGTTAATATTATCTGCTTCAGTTGATAAGGTGATTTCCTGTTGAGATGTATATCTTATCTGGAAAGGGGTTCTGCGGTTTTTTACGATTGCAGTTGCATTATGGTACGAAAAGTAGTCACCGAATCCCCTGCTCTTGGGCGATGCCTCTATTTCATTCCTCACTTATAATAAACAAGAAACAACTTGCTAGTTTAGTACAGTTATTGGTTGTAGTTTTGAGGTCAGTACTTGACTATAATTCTCCGCGTCCATGCAACTGTTCTTATCGGTCCTTATTGACTAATCTTTGAAGTTCATGCAACCAAATTAAAACACAATGATTCCAGAAGTTCTTACATACGGACTAATCGCTTAGCTGAGATTACATTTCCCGGGTTCATTGTTTACTGATGATACTTATGATGTGCCCCAATTTTTGTACATTAGTAAGGTGATTAAATGTTGAATTCAACTGACTCTAGAAGGAATCTGCTGTTGTCAAGTAGCTTTGGCACGTGGCTGAAGAGTCCACGTTTGTTATTTGGATCTACTTTCCTTGATGTTTGCTGTTTAGGTCATCATAGCCGTTGTTCTTTCAGAAGTCCATGAATATACTTTTTCTCTTTCTTTGATATTATATTTTGATTTATGTTCAAGCTACAGGCCTTATTGCTCTTTTGTCTTGAAAATATGTTCTCTGTTTCTTACACATATACTCAAAATTAGTCTGCAGGAAATGCATATATGAAAAGCTCTCAGATGAAGAGGTAGACAGCTGTCCTGTTTGCAAAATGGACTTGGGTTATCTGCCAGTGGAGAAACTCAGGTCGGACTGCTACATGCTTACGAGCACACTTTAATTTTATATAAATTTAGTTGATATATATATCTGATTTGACATTCAGGGAGACAAATGGTGTTAAGTCCATATTTTTGGCTGTTATTTAGTTATGTCTAATATAACAGGATGTTTGACAGTGTTGTGCGCACAAGAGTGATCAAGCTGGTTGTTTAATGGTTGCTTTTTCTTTTTCTGATCAAGAAGAATACTCTTTCATAGTCCTTTGACTTCTAGAGTGCACTAGATCTTGTCCAGTCTTCTTTTCCTCTATCAGATTTTTTCACATCTCTTATGTTCTTAGTTCTTGCTATTTGCCCCACGGATTTGTTGCTTTGCAAACTTTGAATTGATGGTTATGGATGGCTTCTCATTTGATTGTTGTCTTGTTTCTATGTATTAGTTGAGAGTGTTTTCCCAAATTACTGGACTCCATTTGCATTTCTGAAACTAACATTAAATCCAATAACTATTCCTCCTTTTGTGGTTTCTTTGAATAAACTTGTAAGAAATGCTTAAATTAGCTTAGGTTTTCATCTCCTTTTCATAATAACATTTATTACTATTTGTGTTGGGAATTGTTCACCGTTTAATGTATGTGAATTACGCGCAGGCCCGACCATAATCTGCAAGATATAACAGCTAAAATATTTCCTTATAAAAGAAGAAAAGTTAGGGCCCCTGATGTCCTATCGTCCATTGTACTGCCAGCGAAACGGAAGGAAAGATCTTTATCATCATTGGTGGTCAGTGCTCCAAAGGTACCAATACAAACTGGGATGACAGGAAGAAGATCTAAATCTGGTGCAAGAAAGGTTCCTGCTTTACAAGGGTGCAATACTGTTGAGGAATCCAGCAAGAAAGAAGATTCAGCTGATGGTCATCCAATGAGCTCGAGTTCACCTGAGTCTCCTAACAAGATTGCCGAAGATAAAAGGCAGGTAAAGGAGAAAACAGGTTTAACTTCGGGGAGAGCATTTGCCTCTGAGTCACTCCTTGTTGTTCTGCATGAACTATGTATATTTATGTCTGCTTATAATATTCATGCAGGATTACTCTATGGCTGAGCTTTCTGATCAACTTAGGCCAAATGATAATACGGAGAATGATTTTGAATTAACGGAAGGGAAAGTTGATTTATGGACACCTTTAAATTGTCTTGTTGAAGCTGCTAATAGAACCAAGTCCTCTAAATTAAATTCACATGGGTTGTCTCTTTCCAAGTCAGATCTACCTGATACTCGTGATTGTGAAGTTCATTTACCTGAAGTGAAACCCAGAGGACAATCACCCAGTGGACGTGACAGTGATATATATATGCCTAAAATAAAAAATAAGGAACATGGACTGGATATGAGAAATTTAGATGTTAAGACTAGGACAAATACCCTTCCAGCATCAGTGAAGCGTAGAAGGTTAACAGCAGCACGAAAAAGAGCAGCAATGTCTCATGATCGGAGTGCCTCAGCCCAAGTGTTAATGGATGCTGCGGAGGCTAAAAGCAACAGAAGAAATTGTCCAATTTGGTTCTCATTAGTCGCCTCTGAAGACCAGTAAGTTACTTCTTACAATTGGCATTCACGCATTTAGTCTTTTCCATCAATTTTCAGAGAGCAACTACTGATTTCTTCTCTGCAAATACTTGCTTTCTGGTAATTACTTCAGGAAAGGAGATGCTTCCTTGCCACAAATATCTGCCTCCTACTTGAGGATTAAGTGAGTTTCTTCAGTCTCAATATCTACAAGATATATCTTTACAGCCTATATTTATGCTACAATGTATGTCTATATCCTGTGCAATTGACTAGTCTCATAATCTCATGTGGTCAAGATAACAACACAAGCACCTCAACTAACTTTCCAATATAGTTTTAACTAATGGCGCTATGGAAAAATTAGTTAATTCAAAGGAAATTAATTTTTTATACTAATGAGTATCAAATTCTGTTAAATATTTTAAATCTATTGCCACTTGATATCTTTTTTCCTTTCTCTTTGAGAAAACCCAATATCTTTACTCCTTAACAAGGGTTTTATTCCCCTTATCATGGTTTTTATAATTTTGCATCCAAGTTAAGGCATTTTATTTTTGATCAGCATACAAAATTTTCTTGATAAAACTTGATATTGAGCATAAATTTGAACCATGGGAGAATCATTATAGTAAAAAGTGCTTAAGGACAAAAAGAAATCTTGATAACGTCTGAATCTGATAATAGCGTATTAAGGTGCATTGCTGCGTTAAGTAAAGAAACCGTTGCAAGAATTTCTCTTTCAATTTTCAGCAGAACCTAACTTGCATTACTTGAGAATATATCTGCCAATGGGCCATCTCTTTTTCATTCTTCCTGGCAAAGGATATGCTTTTATGCTTAAATGATTGCTTCCGAATTATGAGGTTCATGAATGGACTTCAAAAATTTTCGAAGTATCCTCAAGCATCTCGTCTTCTATTGATGTCTTAATTATTTCGCAGGGATGGTAAAATGCCTGTCTCATTTATCCAAAAGTACCTGGTAAAGAAACTAGATCTTAGTAGCGAGGCTGAGGTATGTTCTTTTGCTTTTCAGTGCGATGAGATCATCCTTCTATAATAAAATTTCTTGACTTTCTTAATCAGTTTATATATGTATATTGGAGAGTTTTACGGGCTTGCCATGTTCAGAAAGATTTGTGGCCTGAAGCAAAAAGCTTTCCATCAACGAAACATACGTGCATACCCACTTGAAATTTCCTATCTGGGATGTGCTCTTCTTAAAATATCTGTGGCGATTGGCTATAAACTTATCTTAGTGCTGTCTACATGTAAGACAAATATATTAGAAGATGATATTGAACCTCGAAGCCTACCTTTCTTCTTTTCCATTTCTTTTCCTGATCTGTTGTCATACTTCGGTTATTGGGATACTGAAGTTCTTCATTGCATTGATATTTGATTGTATGGACAGCATACCATCTCTTAGAACTCATAATTCATAAATCAAATTATTGTTTCTGTTTTCTCCATGATTGTTAATGGCTCTCCTGATACATGAAATTCATTGGCTCAATGGCTGACAAAAACATTTTGCAGGTGGAGATAATGTGCCATGGAAAGCCAGTGCATCCAAGACAACAATTACATAACTTGGTAGACTTGTGGTTTAAGACAGCCTCATCAACATCGAAGAAAATAGCAGCATCAGTTGGTTCCTCAGCTAAGGAATTTGTCATGGTGCTATCATATTGTCGGAGGATTCAAGCATCCTAAAGTTCAGTCTTCCCTTGTTTCTGATAATTTACAAAATGCAATGTTGTTTCTTTCTTTTTATACTCCCGAGTTCTCAATCACATATTAAGTGTATTTGATTTAATTTAATCATATATCATAATTACTCCTGTTGTCAAACTGAAACTGCATTCTTTAAGCTGGGATTCACCTTCTAAGTTTTGAGCATTATTTATGGGTAGGATCCTGGCTAGCTGCAGTAGGGCTGAAACCAACATCTCTTTTATACTTGGTAAGCTTGTTAATGAAAATTTATAGAGGAAATTTTATCTTTATTATTTACACACACAGAGAAATTTAATTGGAAAATATGTAAATATTTTAATTCTTAATATTTGTTCTCCATTCAAAGTTCTATTAACTCCATTTTATCATAAAAATAATATGACATTGAATAAAGAACATTAGGTAGAATAAAATACTCAACCAGTTTGATCGATTCAATTGTAAATTTTTTTGAACCATTTAACTTTTTGGTTCGGTTTTTAATTTTTTAGTTTGATTTATTTTAATTACTCTTATTGTTAAAAATTAATTAGTTTATTAATTAATTGGTCAAATTTTGTAAATTAATAAGTTCTTATAAATTAAAATAAATCAATTAATTTTATTTAACAATTTCTTTTTTCAATTTAACTTCAAATTTTTCGATGGATTATAACAATTTCTTTCAATTATATTTCAAATTCTTTAATTTTATTCAATATTTAATTTTATGAGGGTCTAATTCTGATTGAATATTTTAAATCTTAAATCTCTTGTTTTATTGGTTAAACTTTTAATTTGGTTTTTAAAACACTGAAATAACAACTTACTAACAAAAAAAACAAGATTAATAATTTTTGGAAAAAATAGTTGCAAGAAAAATACAACTAAGAGACAAAAGATATTAAAAATAATGAATTAGAAGCAAAATGGTTTGATAAAAATTTACTCATGTTATAAATAAAAAAGATAAAATATGATACTTTTATGTTAAGTAATTGTAAATATATATATATATAGTTTTAACTTATTTAAAAAATTACTAATAATGTTGAATTTTAAAAAAACTTTTTCTTAGATATCTTTTAAAAAATAAAGATGAAATATACGAGATATAAACATCACACATAAATCAATTAAATATCATTTGGAGCTTTGTTCCACCTAATAATTCATCTTGAACATTCCAACAAATGCTACAGCTAAGAACCGAAAGCAGTAGAATGTTGTGAAACTCCTAAGTAATGGTTATGTTTTTGGTTTGAAAATTGACATAGATTTGGATTCAAGCTTCCTCTATATCAACTACTCAAGACAAGGAGAAAGTGTGTGAAAGAACATAGAAAATGCAAGCTTAGGGGCTTCACTAAAATCATGGCTAAGGTGCCTAATTAGAATCCAAACCCAATAAAGCAAGACTCTATAATCTGGAAAGCTAAGGAATTGGGGGCATTCTTATAAATCATATCTTTCTCTCTTAAAAACACCTTACAACAAGGTAAAATGGTTCAAGATAGCATGGAATAAATACAGTATCCTTAAAGTCAGTATCATCTTGTCGATGGCAATTAAGAGCAAGCTACCAACGAAGGATAGGGTCAAAGGCATTGGGACAGACAACATATGTTGCTTATGATTTTGGTCACTAAAACATGAGCTCACATCACGTCCTTGCCTCAGCTACCTCCGATGGTCATGCGGCCAAAAAAGTTCGTACAAGGGAACGGGACGAAGATCCTCCCCCTCCTGCACCAGACATACCAACAACCCTTCCGAGTTACAGTGCAGTGGTTTCTGGCCAAAATGACGCTGGAATGGGACAACAAGCTTTCGACTGGCCCGATGAGGATCCCATTGAAACAACTGACGGGGATATCTCAATCGTTCAAGGAACATATGGTATGGGCATTGAACTATCCAACACATTCAAACAGCAATTGGACAAGGCTTGAGATACAGCAATCATCATCAAATTGTTAGGGAGAAGAATTAGCTTTACCTTGCTCAAAACTAAACTTCTTACCCTGTGGCAACCATCTGGATCCATGAAAATTGTTGACCTGGATAACGATTTCTATCTTGTTAATTTCAGGGCTGAGGCGGATTACGTTAAGATGTTAACCCAGGGCCCATGGATCATTTCAGGATACACCTTGTCCGTGCAACCCTGGTACCCGGAGTTTCGTCCCTCCACCGGCTAAATCACCCATGTGGTGGCATGGGTGAGATTCCCCGCATTATCTGTCGCTCGCTACCATCCTTCAATCCTCACCGCGCTTGGCAACCTGGTAGGCCGGACGGTGAAGATTGACAGCAACACACAGCAGACTTACCGGGGCAAATTCGCGAGGGTGGCAGTGGACGTCGATCTCAGCTCACCCCTTCGGTCTATTGTGGAGCTGGACGGCGAAGCCGTTAAAGTGACTTACGAGGGCCTCCCTCAAATATGTTTTTGCTGCGGAATGGTAGGTCACGGCACTTCGGGTTGCCCAAATCGTCCGCCCTCGCCCTCCCCTACTGCACCCTCCTCTGGCGAGCAGACCTCCAATACCACTCCAATCAACCACGGCGAAGCTGGCGACTCTTTGAACACAACCACAACCCAGATGAAACTTGGGGAATGGATGCAAGTACAGAGACGTACCCGGAAATTGCCCCCTACCCCCGCGGGTCCCTGACTCGATCGCATTTCCCGCGCCGCCATCGCCGGTCTCCAAGGTTCGCGATTCGCCGCCTTGTCCGAAGCAGCGCCGTTGGTTTCGTCTTCCTCCCCAACGGTCACTACACCCCCCTCAGTCTTCCACCTAGATGGGACAGTTGAGCAGAATGGTCGAGCGAGATCCCTCCTCCCCACGCAATCTGGCAAAGGACGCTCCCGAAGCTCAGCGCCTCACTCTAAGGAGCTGTCGTTTAACTCCAGCTCTAAAATGACTGCTCCTCAACCAACCCAACACCGACCCAAGGGCCCTACCCCTTCCCCCAGGCCCACGACCCACACAGGCCATCTTCCATGCGAGCCCATTGGACCCCTCCTTTTGCAACAGACCCTGAACCCCTCCCAGCCCATACTGCAAGCAGCCCCCAGTCCAACACCACACTATGTAGCTATCTCACTTCCATCCCATGCCGACATTCTCCTCCAAGACTCGTCCATCACCCACTTGCTCCGAAGGAATTGGGCTCCTAAGCAATGGATGAAGATCCCAATGAAGTTGGTGCCCCTCCCGCCTCATCCGGGAGCGGCTCTGCAATTCACCCTCCACGCCCTCCTGACCCGGATATCGATCTGACAACCACTCAAGGAAACCAGACCATATCCGATACCCAAATGACCGAGCCCACTTAGGGCCATTTGACAACCCCGTCCCGAGAGTCGACTGCCTTGACAGTCAACCCTCCCGCCGATTAAACCTCCTTTATCAGTTTTTTATGTCGATCCTCATATGAAATTGTCAAGGGGCTGGAGGGAGGACCTTCAAGCATATCATTAAAAATTATTTGCGTATCCACAAACAGGGGTTGCTCGTCTTAGTAGAACCTCGTATCAGTGGGGTCTGGGCCACGAAAGTCATTCGAAGCTTGGGCTTTGCTCATTCCTATAGGGTAGAAGCGGAAGGATATTTGGGTGAAATTTGGCTTCTTTGGCAACCGTACCTAACGGTTCGGGTCCTACTCGCACACCGAAAATTTATTCATGCCAGTATAGACAGGGGTCAACTTTCTTTTGTCTTCACTACCATTTATGCCATCCCGACGTACTCCCTGCAGCATTACCTCTGGGGGTATTTACAACATCTTGCTCATATCATAACCAAACTTTGGCTGCTTGGCGGCGATTTTAATGCCAAATTAGAAGCTACTGATAAGTATGGAGGCTCTCGGCTGCAACCTCCCACTAATCGGCACTTTCGGGACTGTGTGTACAATTGTAATCTTCTAGATTTGGGTTCTCCGGACCTCGATTTACCTGGCGAAGGGGCAATCTCTCGCTCGCCTCGATCGGGCGTTCTGCAGTAATACTTGGCACTCAGCTGTCCACTCAACCACGGTGACTCATCTACCTTTTCTGAAGTCTGACCACCGCCCTCTCTTTATCACTTTTACCAATAACAGGGACACTCCCTCGGGTATTCGAACGTTTAGGTTCCAATCCGCATGGTTAACCCACCCTGACTTCGGCCCATTTGTTACGGAACATTGGCAACCTATCAGCTCAGATTTTACTGGCTCACTCCGGTCTTTTTCGGACAAACTTCAGCATTGGAACCGTACCACGTTTGGCAACATTTTTCATAGAAAGAGGCGACTTATGGCGAGACTCGAAGGCATCCGAAAACACCTCGATGAGCCTGAATCGGCCTCTTTACGGGACCTCAAGGATTACCTCCGGACGGAACTGGAGCAGGTCCTGACTCAAGAAGAACTATATTGGCATCAGCAATCTCGGAGTCAATGGCTTGGGCAGGGAGACAGGAATACCAAATACTACATGCCCTCACCCAACAAAAACAACGCCGAGCCCTGATTCACTCCTTGATAGATGCTACGGGAAATCTCATCTCGGATTCTGTGAGTCTTCGACATTTAGATCACACTTTTTTGGCAGGGATGTACACAGCTGACCACCGATCTCACACTTCCCCTCCGTTGCATGGGCAATTTCCTCCCCTCCCTCAACACACTCATGCGGATCTGGCTCGCCCCCTCAGCCCTGAGGAAGTCCGGATAGCGATTCACAGCATGAATCCCCACAAGGCCGCATGATTTGATGGCTTTTCCGCTCTTTTCTATCAATCCCAATGGGAAACTCTTGGTCCCTCTGTGACCAGATTCCTACAGCGTCATTTTTAGCTTGACGACTGGGACCCCGAGATCAACCAGACCATCATGGTTCTCATCCTTAAGATCTCGTCCCCTACTTCCGTTACGCACTTTCGACCTATCGCTCTCTACTCTGTACTCTATAAAGCTCTCACTAAGATTATTGTGAACAGGCTCAAACCCTACCTCGACAAATTGGTTGCTCCGAACCAAAGCAGTTTCGTACCTGGGCGAATGATCACTGATAACATCATCATCACTCAAGAAGTCATCCACACCATGAAACGCAAATCGGGCCTCAATGAGCTTATGGCCATAAAGGTGGATCTGGAGAAAGCCTATGATAGATTATCCTGGGTGTTTATTCAAGATACCCTCACTGATATCGGCATCCCAGCTTCGCTGATTACCCTCATCCGGCAATGCATCTCCATGGTCTCCATGCAAGTGACCTAGAATGGAGCTCTTAGCGACGTCTTCCAACCCTCTCAAGGGATACGACAGGGCGTTTTGCTTTTGCCTTACCTTTTCGTTCTCTGTACGGAGCGTTTAGGACACTCCATCAATCATGCGGTGACCCAAGGACGCTGGAAGCCGATCACACTCAGTCGATTTGGCCCTCCTCTTACTCACTTGTTCTTTACGGATGACCTCATTCTCTTCGTCGAAGCCTCGTCAGATCAAGTAGTAGTCATTCGGGAAACCCTCCAAATGTTTTGTGACGCGTCTGGACAATGCGTCAATTTAGATAAATCTCGATGTTATTGCTCTAAAAATGTGCCTCAATCTGTTACAATCGCTCTAAGCTCAGCTCTAAACGTTCAACAGACTACTAACCTCGGTCGCTACCTTGGGGTGCCCCTGCTGCATGAACGAGCTAACAAATGCACCTATCAATACATCCTCGATAAGATACACCGACGGCTCTCCGGGTGGTCGGCTAACCTTTTAGCTCTGGCAGGTCGCATCACCCTGATACAAACAGTTATTGAGGCTCTGCCCAGTTATACTATGCAGATGGTTAGGCTCCCCCGCAGTCTCTGTAATGAGCTGGAGAAACTGATGCGTCAATTTCTATAGGGGACTTCCAATGGCACAAAATGAGTACATCTCATTAACTGGGAGGTCGTCTGTATACCCAAGGCAACGGGGGGTCTTGGCATCTGAAAAATCCGTGCCACCAATGATACTTTTTTAGCCAAACTAGGATGGTCGTTGATCACCAAACCTCATGCTCTGTGGGTGTGAATTCTCTCCGCGAAGTACAAATTTGATGCCAACAATATTCCTAATAAACTGGAAGGCAAAGGTGAGTAGATGATAT
This sequence comes from Erythroxylum squamatum, assembly GCA_025629845.1. Lineage (NCBI taxonomy): Eukaryota > Viridiplantae > Streptophyta > Magnoliopsida > Malpighiales > Erythroxylaceae > Erythroxylum > Erythroxylum squamatum. Next base: position 23,272,559 of record JAOTBA010000003.1, on the reverse strand, counting down.
GGACCAGTTTAAAGGGTACCTGGCACCTAGTTCTTCAGGGCCTGCAATGGACAGTAGGCGACGGCGCTAGGATACATTTCTGGGTAGATCCATGGATTCCACGATTAGGCCCCCCGTTATACCGAACTACTTTCCCCATTCCTGAGACCATTCTCACCCTCCATATCCAACATATGGTAGATGATGATGGTAACTGGAACTGGGCGATTATTCAACCGTATATCCCTCCCTCGATCTCCAGGATTATAGCTGCTACTTTTCCCCCCAAACCCTACTTGGGTCAAGACAAACTGATATGGGGGTATTCTAACATTGGAGAATTCACGGTCGCCTCTGCTTACTCCCTGCTTCTAGACAACGACGATGAACAGCCCCAAGCGGTTTGGAAGGAAATTTGGCACTGGCAGGGTCCCCAATGTATACGTTCTTTCCTTTGGCTTCTGGCTCATGATCGCCTTCTCACTAATCAACATCTCGTCCGACGGCATATATCCTTGGATGGCTCTTGTCATCATTGCCACATTGATGAATCCTCCCTTCACGTCATGCGGGATTGCCGTAAAGCCCAGCAAGTATAGCACACTTTTCCCTCCCATGTTCTTCCCCATGAGTTCTTCACCATGTCGAAGAGAGAGTGGATCCTGACTAACCTTCAGTAACACAGACGTGTCCATGGCCACAACTGGGCGATCCTATTTGGCACCACGTGTTGGCTCCTATGGACTTGGCGAAACTTGACTTTATTTGGTGCAAATTTTACTTAGCCTTCCTCACCCGCCTCTTGCATTTTGTCTTATGCAGGTCTTATCCGCCAGGCAGCCGGATGGCAGTCTTTAGCAGCTTTCGGCCCCTGACCTCGTCAACAGCAATGTATTGGATGGAGCCCACCTTCCACGAGCTGGGTGAAACTCAATACTGATGGCACCAATAAACGCTCATCGTTCACAGCCACAGCTGGCGGGCTTCTACGGGACTGTGCAGGCAACTAGGTCAGCGGGTTCACCCACAATCTTGGCTGGTGTTCCCCGATGTCGGTAGAACTGTGGGGGATTTTTACTGGGCTCTCTCTTGCCTGGGACCTCGAATACCGCAGAATTGTGTTGGAAGTGGATTCCACAACGGCACTTCAATTGATTTCATCCGCAGTCGATAGAGACAGGGCCCTTAACCCCGTCATTCGGGGTATCCATGAGCTACTCTCCCGCAACTGGATTGTTACGCATCGTCACACATATCGAGAGGGCAACCGATGAGCCGACTGGCTAGCAAACTACGCCACCCATTTTGATCTCGGGGTCACATATTTGGAAGCTCCACCCATAGGGTGTCATTTTCTCCTCGTAGAGGATACGTCGGGAACCTGTTTCCCTAGACTCATTTTGTAAACTGTGTTGCCTTTCCTTTTATATAAAAAAAAAACTAGAGCATGAATCATCTAATCATCTTTTTTTTTCCTTATGCGTAGTCTTCAAGAGCATATGGGAGCAAGCTGTGAATTGGAGTGATTTATATTACCTTGAAATAAACATACAATGTATAACTATACGGACCAACTCCCATATATCTCTCACAAAATCCCAAAAGAACCTCTTTAGCGGAAAATTAGTAGTGGCCTCCGCATGATCTGGAGAGAGAGTAACAAAAGAATTTTTCAAGACATACAACAAGATACAAGCAAATTGACAAGAGAGATGAAGACTTGGATGAAGTAATGGCTTTGGGTTAATACCAACTCTTTGAAGTTGAAACTAAGCTAAGAACAAACAGTTGCATGGAACATTTAACAAATTAATAAAACAATCAATACACAAGAAGGGGGGGTTGAATTGTTGTAATCTTTTCCGATTAGTCCCCTTAATAAAAACAACCACTTTTGAATACAATAAAGTAAAGTTGAATTAGAGAAGTGTTGACACAGAGTTTTATCCTGGTTCACCCCAAATCGTGGGCTACGTCCAGTCCTCAGAGTTTCTTCTGAGATTTCACTATCTTCAACCAAGTACAAGTATTCTTTCTCTGAGCCTCTTCAGGACTCTTTACAAACAAGTATTATTTCACTCTTAGCCTCCTCAGGCTA
>JAOTBA010000003.1:23253665-23267776 GCA_025629845.1 Erythroxylum squamatum | reverse complement strand
CCAAACACATCTGTCCTGGAGACGGAGACAAGATTCTCTATTCTGTCCACCATAAACCAAACAGCTCTCTGTCCCCAATTTTTGTTCCGTTCCGTTCTGTTCCGTTCCGTCTCCAACTACCGAAGACGCTAACCAAACGCAGCGTAAGAGTGTGCTGATAATGGTTCCATCTGACACTTGAGCTTAATTGAAAAGGAATAAATTTAATGGACGGATAGAGAGGGACATTGGGGTGGGACGGTTAATAGATAGATGGATGAAGAAGCACACAAGGTAGCAGACGAAAACGAGAACTGCACTTGTGCGTAATTGCCATAGACCTACATTCGTCCTTACCATAAAGTAAATGATCCAGCTATTCGCCAAGAGACTGGCTTTCCTTTTCATGTATTCAAGCTGATGAATAGGTAGTAATCGTTAGATGTCGTACATGGACTAGTCCTAACCCTACCAAACCACCTTTTGATGGAATTGGATGGACTTACAGAAGCTTTCAACCATACGGATTCAAACCTTTTACAAGCTGTAAATGTCATTAATTCAACTCATTAACATTCATATAATTTCCTTCCACCACAATGCTATGATCCAAGTTGCACTTGAGAGCCAAGCTTACGTTAACCCCCTAACTTCATAAGACTAAGTGCATACGTAACCTTGTCAAAAACAGAAAATCAGATAGTTACCTCAGCAACTCTATCAACATGCATCAGACGGAAGTAACCATGTACTTTGGAGAATGGCTAATGTTCTTCACAAACACTAAACCCTTGACAAGGACAATAGATAACAACCATCTAGCATACGGATTACTGTTGGATGAAAGCTATCATGTACCTGTTACCATCTATCTAAAACTTGCTGTGCTATAGATACTACTACTTGCAAATTTATATGAAATATAAACAAAAACGATCTCCAACAGTGGAACTCCCTCAAACTACAAGTTCCTGCAGAGTGTGGAATGATGGTCTCTCAGTAAGCCTCCCATCTTTCCAGATGCAGGCAATACTGAAGAGAAATTAAGTGAGAGTGAATAAGTTATGATCCATAGATGTAATCTGAATCAAGAACATAAGGCAAACACAATCCATATTTCAGTCGGGAAAAAAATAAAAAAGTACTTGAAGATTGTTTGATCATTCCAATGATTCAAATGTGCTTGAAAACAAGAAAAACATGTAGCTTTTCATCGAGGTTGAAGAATCTGGCAAAAAAGCAACCTAGTTGAATCACTACAAACTCCAAGATACAAAATTCGGATAAGAGAAAGAAAAACATCACCTCTATTACAGATCTTACAATTTGATTCATATCAATTGTATCTCACAGCCACATTGTTGTTTTAGAAGATTCAACAAACAAACCAAGCTACCAACCTCCTAATCATCTTGCACAAAGAACTGATTGTTGAATCTCTTGAAACCAAAAACCAAAAATCAACATCCAAAACCCAAAACCCAAAACCCAAAACCCCAATCAGATCAAACCCAATAACAACAAACTACAAACTTTGACGGGCTCAAATCCTCGTATAACCACCCGTGGGTCGCAAAGGTTGACTACTCACAACCGAAAGCAACCCACCTTCAACAGCACTTTCCTCATCAAGAAACAAATCTTCAGTGCCTCTGAAAGCAGCGTGAACTCCAACAACGACAACTCCAATAATCAAAGACACCAACACATTCAATCCGACATTAGTAAACACCAATGCCACCACTGTAACAAAACCAAGTGCCAACAACACAACTCTATCATCAAGAGTTCTACCAAATAACACTAAAGGCTCATCCCTCGCAAAGTATAGGAAGAACCACCCAATGAAAATCACGATGAACACTATCATTGAGACAGGGTGCCAAAGAAGGCTTAAAAAGAGAATCCCCAGAAAAACCATAGCGTAATTGAACCTGAAATAGTTGAGATTGAACTTGACGCGAGTCATGGCTTCTCCGTAATTGACAGGGCGTGAAAAAGACGCGATCTTTAGAAGTTCAGACCATGGGCGGCGCGTCGTCATAACAGCTTGGGATGTGGCTCTGGCGCGAGAGATGAAAGTCAATGGTGTGGTGGTGCTTGGAGAAGTCGGGTTCGTCGGAGGTCTTGTGATAGTTGTGGTGGTTGTCGTCTGAGACACAGTGCCATAACCGGCCGGTGACTTGAGGGACATTGATTGGTGCACGTAAGTACGAACACTAAACCAATACAAAGAGAAAGCACCCACTTTATTAGAGGTTTCGACGATGGGTTTTATTTTCTTTTCTTGTTTCCTTTCCGAGGAGACGATGAATTTATTATTCGAAGCGTTTTCTGAGAGGTGTATTTTCCGGGAAAGTAGTTTCTTTTGCAAAAGGGAATTTGGTTTGGTATAGTTACAACTTACAATTCACAAGTGATTTTAAGACGTGATTATGCCAATCGAACACTAAAGTGATTCTTCTATGAGAAGATTGATGACATTAAAGCTTTGTCCAATGTGCAGTCTCAGGGAGCTCTCCTTTTCAATTTCCACTCTTTAACCTTTTTTTTTCCAACAAATGATCGCTCAAGTCAATACCACTGAACAGTATATTGACATAGGTCAAGTTAAATTCTAATAAGCGCCTGTACATGCACGATGGTAAAAAAATTTATGAATTATTATTTTATACGGAGAAAAATGGTAACTTAGTAAAACGAGTTTAAAGATCATACACTTGAAATGAACTTTCACATGTTCAATTCCAACTTAATGATCATTTCATATTTACAAGTAGTAAATGTACTTGTTTTGAGTATACTGCACTTGATAATGAAATTAAGTTAGAAGAATACTTTATTTTGTTATGAGATTATCCATTTAATTTTGATATGTCTTTATTTATTTTACATATAATCGAAGGAAGGAAAGTTCAAGTATTTATGATAATTCAATCTCTTTAGAAATATTCGACTATCTAGCTTAAGCTCATACTTGATTGATTCCTAATACGAAGAATCATATTATTTCTTTGTATTGTAATAGGCATTTGGAAGGTAAGAGAATTATCACATTAAAGAACATTTAGCTAAGATCAAAAGTTATATAGAATCTTGTAAAGTTAGTCATGATATGAAATAATATACGAAAATTTTGCTTGAAAAGTATCAAAATGAGAAAGAAAAAAAAAAGAATGCAAAGGCAGAACTATAAAATTGGTAATAAAAGTTCTTTTTCACAACGGTGAAATGATACTCGCAATATTAAAGATAGTATTCCTATTCCTACCTAATAAAAAGAGATTGCTACAATTGAAATGGGAAAGAAAAGAAAACACTTGTCTATCTTTTTTACTCTACGAACAACTCATAGAGCTTAATCTTTAATTGGTAGTGCCCTTATAATCTAAAGAAGTAACTCATAATGTGGACATGATAATGGGTAGATGGTGGTGTGATGTAGGTATTTCATTTAATTATGCTCAATCATATTATTACTAGCTTGTGATACATGATATTTTGAGCAGCTCCATTCTCAAAATAAAAAGTTTTTTAAATGAAAGGATAACGACGTAGACAACTTATAGAGGTTTAATAATATGTGATAGTTAGATAAATAGAGAACATGAGCCTATTGTTTTTGTTTATTTTACTAAGGAGATGATATTTTGAAGTCTATTAATGCATCGAGTATTATAAGAAATGTTGATATTCTATTTGATTTGATGAAGTTATAAATAAAGTTTGACTTCAAAACATTATATAGTTTATTAAGAATGATGCTGCTTATAAATCAGTTGAGAAAAGGTTGCAAAACATGTATAATTCTTTTTGTTGAACTCCTTGTGTTATACATTGTATTGATTTGATGTTGAAAAATATATGATATGCTAAATACTTTCTATCATTGATGAAATTATGTAGAAAGCAAAAAAAAAAAGACTAAGTTCATCAATACTTATGCATGAATTTTGGATTTGATGAGCAAAAAATTCACCATTAGTAATAATTTGTATCATCCTGCTATCACAAGATTTGTAACTAATATCACTTTAGTGTTTTGTTATAATGAAGAAGGAGATGAGATAAATGTTTACAGATGATAAGTGAGTTGCATCTCAGTTTGTCAGGTCATAATTATAGTGAAAGATCATAAATTTTGGTCCTAATATCATCTAAGTTTGTAAACTTTTAGTGAAAGTACTTTGTATAGATGATAAAGATGAAATGGCAACAATAAGTTACTTTTATGATGTTATGAAGACGTCGAAGGAAATAATCAAGATCATTATAAAAAATACTCCTTTTGTATAAATCTTGGCTTGTAGTTATCAATGAAAGAAAGGAAAGATAACTTTACTATTTGTTATTTGTTGTTGGGATGTTTTTAAACCCTAGTGTCTATTTTAGACAACAATTGAAGTTAATAGGAGAATTATATTAATTATCATAATAATTGTTTCACATGGGATTGTGCAAAAACTCCTTAGCTCATAAGGAGAAGCATATAATGATACCTATGGTAATTTTGAGATGTCTATTATAGTTCATTAAAGAGATAAACTTAATCTAGGTATATATTTATTAACTTTTTTTACTTGTTTAAAATTAATCATCACTTTATTTTTATTATAAGATTACCTTTCTTGTCTTATAACTTCTTAGTGGACCAATTCAAGAGTAGTATTTCAAATTTGAAAAAGTTTGCAATTCAAATTCTAAGTCAATATATGAGTACAATTAGATGTTAAAAGAATTTGAGCATATTTAAATTCATCCAAAAATAAATAAATTTGAACATAAAAGATTAAATAATTTATTTGTTTCGTTACAACTTGAAACTTCAAGAAAAGATATGTTATTATCATTACTAAAGTGAATATAATTTATGATTTCTTAATAATTTAATAAAACAAATAATTATATAAGTCCAATTTTCCTTGACTATATCAATCCTTTAGCAGATTCAATTTCTAAGGCTATGTTTGGTTGAACATAAAGTTTTTAATAGGATGGAATGGAATGTAAATAGATGTAATATTAGAAAATTGTTGTTTGGGAGGGATGGAAGGGTTCATAATGTAATGTAGTGAAATGTTGTTTCGATAAAGGGTTTATAATGTAATATAGTGTAAAATTATTTATCATTTTACATTTCATCCTAAATCCTCCAAATCGGAGGTTTTTTCATTTTTACTGTTTAGGATGAAATGAGAAATAATATGAAACTCTCCTCTTCCATCCCATCCCATTCTATTTTATTATAAAACCTCCTCCCAAACGATGAAATAATATTACATTTCATTTCATTCCATTATAAAACCTTCATCCAAACATAGTCTAAAGGACCAAAATGACTTGGACTATTTGAATAAAAAAATATTGACATGTTATTTGATATAATAAATTTAAATGACAGTGATGATAAAACTCGCCTTAATAATGAAGATTTTGTAATAAATATAAATTGAGATCTGTGCAATTTGAGATGTGTCTTTAAATGAAATTCAAAATATTTTGTTTTCTCTTTTGTTTTAGTTTTACTTATATTTGATATATATATTAAATTCTATATATATATGATAAAAATATAAAATTTTTAACTGCAAATATTTTTGTATTAGGTTTCAATTATACTTTGCTATGTTCCTTGACATAAACTCTTATTGTAATGCTTATGGACATATATTGTTTCTACTATATGATGTTTTAATAATTATTCTTTACTATATAATATAAATTATAATATTTTAAATACTTTTTCTTATTCTTAATTTTATATCGAATAAAAATTAAACAATCTTTTTCTTATATTAATTATGATTATGATTAATGTAAAAATATGTGCAAAAAAACATTAATAAAAATAAACAGAATTATATCAAGTATATATTATTATGATATTTTGAGATAAGATTTAAATAAAATTAAAAATTATATAAAACAATAAACTGAAGAAATGTTTTGCAATTTTATAAAATTTAAGGACTATTTTATAATCTTATAAAATTACTTGAAACAGTACTCGATATTAATCGATACCGATATCGATATTGTATCGTATTAAAACTAAATTCAACAACCAGTCCAATACGATATTTATAACATTGATCAACAAATACCTATGAGGCAACAAAAGAATTATTATATATTAGTTAAAATAATATTTAAAGAAAGCAACATATAACAAAAATTTTAAAAATCACTCATTATTATAATCAAAGATGGTTATAAATATAAGGACTAATTCTCATAATCATTAACAACTTACTCATACTCTAAAAAGGACAATTTAAAAATTATATAGAGAACTAAAATCTAGTTATAGTAAAACTAAAAATACTCAATTACCAAGATAAATAAGGTCGGTTTACCCAGAACTCAATATCAAGACCAAAATTATTATAAAAATTTATAGGTGAATATTGCATTGCCAACTGATCGGAGATAGCATATGTTATTTAACGTTGAATGAAACATTCACCATTCTGCATATTGAGCTTTTTAACATGTATTTGTAAGATATCCATCAGTTATGATTGAACAAAGACAAACACCTCCTAAAACTAAAAGCTCATGGATTAATAAAAACTAACTACCAACAAAGAAAGTAAAAACTTGCCATGTTTCCAAACCAAAGCTCATGGATTAATAAAACACCAACTTTCCATGTTTTAACACCAACTACTGTTTCTTTCCTTATCCCATGTTCTTTCTCTTTTCCAGCTATATGGCATTAACACTAAATGAAATCAAAACAAAACAAAAATGAACACTGGAAGATGGAAATCAACTCAACCAAATTGCTTCCCTTGATATGTCTCTTCTCTACGAGTTTTTCCCGTCTGTGCCATGAAATGTCCTTCCAGCTTCAACGGCTTCCCTGTAATAATGGAAGTCAAATTCGTGCCAAATCTATAGTTAGATAATCGCGTGCAGAGACAGGGTTTCTAGAAGAGAATGTAAAGTGAGGAACTAAAGAAGAGCACTGGGCAGAAAGGTAACCACCATGTGATTGCAAACTATATGCAGTATTTATCACAAACCTGAAAGCATTCACCAGCTCCTTATTCTCAGGGTCGAGCTTCACACCTTCATAGAAAGAATTTGCCGCTTCCTCAAATTTCTGAAAACGTTAACGCACCATTAACACTATAATTCAAAAACTTACTTACTGAGAAAGAAAGAGAAAGAGGGCAGAAAATCAAACCTGCATCAAGCGCAGGGCTGCACCCTCACGATAACAAGCTTTTGGCCAATCTGGTCTTAATTTCCTGCAGGCTTTGGCATCAGTTAATGAATGCTCTGCTTGTCCTAAACGTAACCAACAGAGACTTCTATTTGAAAGTAAAATCGCATCGGTAGGATCTAGATCAATGGCCTGCAAATGCAGTAAACACAATCAAGAATTAGTCAAATGATAGCCAGCTAAACAATTCAAGTGTCATAACAATGTCCATAGTAAAAGCATCGGAAGATTCTCACGTATATCTGTAAACCTCATGGTGCTTCAACTAAACTCTTTTTTTTTTGTCTCCCAAATCATCCTTCTAACCTTATCCTAATTGCTACAACAAATTATCAATATCTACTTCCCATACTTTGGGAAATGATGCACATATATTTATCTATACATACATATACTTTTGAGAATCATATTCAGCTGAGGTGAAAATAATCATGAGCACAAGTTGAATCCCATAGGTAGTTGATGAGTCTGTGGCAATGGCTTCTGTAATATGGGCTAATTAAGGACCACAATCCAACATTACATCTCAAGCAAAAGAATCAAATTTTGAGAAAGAAAAGGACAGAAGAAAAGAATAACTATTCTTTCTATGCAGCTAGAGGTGATGGAATACTTGTGTATAGTTATCCACAGCCATACGATAATCCTTTCTTCTGAAAGCATCATCTCCTCTTGATTTCGCTTCTGCAGCCCTCCTCTTTGCTTCAGGTGACACCTGGATGCCAAATTTCAATAAAATTTTCCACAAGATTTCAGAGAATGATTAAAACATAACTCACTCTGGATCTGCCACAAAGGAAACAACAACATTCATTTGTTTAGATTCACCAATTCAAAGCAATGTTGAAAAACTCTTTTTGCTCCTCTCCATTATCTAAAATCATACAGTGCGCCCTGCGGATCAACTTTTCTTGTGTATAAGACTAGGTATTTATACTTGTGAAGAATATCCAAGTTTGTAAAGTTTATGGCAATTTTGGTGAGTTATTAATTTGGTAGAACTGGAAAGGTATTCAAGAATAATTGGAAGGTATTGAACAGTCAGTTTGCGTTATTTCAAGTGTACGAAACATCATGGAGACCCCTAGAAGTCCATTTTGACAAGGAAAAAGGAGAGGAAGGGAAATCAAAATCAAGTAATTACAATTATGGATGTCAAGTGAAAACCAGATCAACAGCAAAGACAAAGTGAAAGAGATACCTCAGGAAGATCTCGCTTAGGTACCGCAGTGTCTTTTGGACCATTAGCCTCCTTTACCTTCCTTGATCCTTCCTAACAATTTAAATTGGATATAAAAACAACTCCGCAAAGCTCAATAGTAAAAATCAAACAAAAAGAAACAGCCAGTGCAACTACCAAGAAGAAACTTGGCTTCTCTCCTTTTCTTAGCATAGTAAAAGTTTCAAGGAAAACACAACAACAAAAAGCCCCAAGTATCTTAAATACCTCCTGTTTCTTAAGCTCAGACTGAATATGTCCAAGAACTCCATCCACAGTCCACTCTGGAATGGCATCAATTTTTGGGGTCAAATGAAGAAGGATTTCGACAGCTACTCGATTGCCTCTAGCTGCAGCAACCTGTATTGGCTTCTCACCATACTGTTAAGCAAAGAATCGAGATTAGCTTAAAAATTAAGTAGGAATCTGATAGAACTCTCAATTAGCTGAGAGTTTCCTTTCGGAATTTTATTAATGTGTAATGACAGATTCTGTCAAGTTACAAGTAGTATGCAGCCAACTTCGAGAGTGCTGCTCTCTCCAGCCTAAGGCTCACAGTATATGCTTAGTATTTGCCTACCTATTCCTCCCAATCATTACCTTATTTATACTAACTGACTTCTTACGTCAGCCATGCAACCAACTCACCTATTCTCTCCCCTCCCACATGCACGTCATACCCGACTATAACAGAAAGTGGTACCTTACTCGGTTACCCTTTCCTTCCCTCTTCTAGAATAAACCTTGGTAATAGGGGGTTTAACAGTATGCTAGTAATTTATTTGCACATGATGTAGGTAGAATATTTTAGAAGCTTTTCTTTTTAAAGGGGTGAGGCAGGGTGGTTGTGGTAGGGCAGGGTTGCGTGTTAACACACCAATGATCATCTACTTCGATGCAATGCATTTTGTCACATTTTGGTGGATTATTCATATTGTTCTTTTCCTGTTGGCAACAAATGCTATTACAAAGTATGCCTAACAGGATTTGGGACTATATACTTACTTCTACTGATGTTCTTACCTATCACAGCTATGAAGCATACCAAATTGCTCTTTTGTGGTTTGCATGTATGTATCTCCTCAGAGTTAGTAGTAGTGATTTAGTGTTGACATCATGTTCAAATTATATTTGGTTGTTTATTCTACCTACCTAAGTATAATGAGAAAGCCAATTTCAGTCCCTGAACTTTACAAACAACACTCAATACCAAAAAGTTTGTTTTATCAAATAAACCTTTAAATTTAATTCCGTACCTATGCATCCATAATTTGTCAAACACTGGCATTTTATACAGCCACTAAATTTTATTCGAGTGGAATTCCAAAGGAAAAACCCTAGTTTAAACTTTTCCAGAAAGATCTCTTAACACCTTCAACTTCTATTCTTTACCAAATAGATCTTGAACTTTTATTTATTTTTTTAATCTTTTAACCAGAATGTGGTCATATAACTTTTCATGGCATTCAGAAGATTGATAAGCTTGTTCTGTTTCAAGGGGGATCAATGCTGTGGATTTAAGGGCTCATAGGAGGCATCAATGTTATGGATTTAGAGGCTCACAGGGTGGTGTTAAAAGGAAGAAATGATTGGGAAGTTGATGTGAATGTGAAAAGAATTTCAATTCTAACTTTGATATGGTTGAATGGGACGGTTCAAATACTATTAGAAAAGGCCAATGCAAGTAAATATTATTAGGGCTACTGGAAAGATTTGCAGCTTATTTTAATGAGCAGTGGCGTCAAATGAATATATCTATCAGTTGAATATTTCATGTGTTATTTATTATTTTGCATATGCATGATGGTAACTGGGATTGCAAATTCTTGCGTATTCTAGTGTATATAGCAATTTCTTGGTGAATCCATCATAAAAACATTTTAAATAATGATTGAATTCTTGTTTGTGATTTTGAGTTTGGTGGTGAAATATAAAATATCGTGCATTCATAAATATGCTTGCAAGGGTTTTTTTTTTTTTTTTGAAGAATTGCTTGCAAGGTTTTTTGATTAGTTCTATTGGATAAAAAAATACTTTAACAAATCATTTAATCAGGTCTAATTGTCATTACAAATGAATTATTTGTATAATATCACTTAAAAATGCCCCCACTAGACTAAAAAATGAGAGTGCATTGAGATTGACTTCAAATATATTTTTCTAATCACGTGTTCTAGAAATGTTGCGCTAGTGACCTGTTTGTATGAACTTTCCAGCCAAAATTAGATGGAGGGAAACATGAGTAATATGGATCAATTGTTGTTGGTATTGACAATTGAGATTCTCTAAGTCTAGTTATGTTTCAACCAACTAAAATTAGAATTATTTATTAAATTTATCCATAAAAGTTTTGAAGATCAAGATAAAATTAGAAGGGCTAATTGAACATCAAATTAATGTTTGATGGAAAAAGTAAGCTCTTTTTAAATGAAAAAAGAGGTCAGAATTTCTGTTTTACCCCTGTAATTCTCAAGCACGTAATTTGACGCATGTTGTGGACTTGCAAAATTCAGGTTTTAAATGGTTTAAATTAAAAGTTGAAGGATTATTTGGTGAAAAATAAAGTAAAAGGCATTAAGTGATCTTTTTGGTATAGTTAAAAGGGCTAACAATGACTTTTTCCTACGTATAATTGGGTAACTAGCTTGTAGTAGACATTTCAATCCAAAAGTGTTAGCTTTTACACAGCATGGTCCTTAAATGAATCTTCTCTTTTCAGATCAAGAATACTGGGTTGAAGTACATTTCTCAAGGGTGCTAAGATTGATGCCTCCTTTTGGCTGTAGAATAAAGATTTAAGTGACTCATTCTGTGTGCCCATGCATTAAATTGATTTAAGGATAGGATTTTTGTTTGGCCTATCATTAGCTTTTGTTTCCCTTGAATCAATGCAGTTTCGGCCTCTGTAGCATTGACCGCGTTGTAAATCTGATTAATATAACAACTTATTTTGTTCATGAAGCTTGACAATTTAGCTTGTATTTTGAACCTGATTCATTCATTCTGAATATTTGTTCTTTTAATGCGTTGTATCATGATTACAACCATCATATAAAATGAGATCAACGACTGGATTTTGTCCTAAGTGAATGCAAAACATTATAGGTTATGGCTGCATTACCGAGTATTGAGTTGGATCCTCCTACCATTTCCATGACTTTTGGTGTTAATGACTCTCCTTTGGCGGGCCGAGATGGTACCCATGTAAGTCTTAAATGCTATTTTTATGTCCTGAAGAGTTAGCTGATATTGGCTCATCGATTTGGATCCTGCGAACTAAATATGAACAAATTAATAGTAATCCAATTCACAAAGTTTTAATCATATTTATGGGTCATATTTGTCTCGCTTTCATTGTTTAGTATGTCAAGTTTTATCTTGTTGTACTTCCTTCTGATAGTAAAACTGCAGCCCATGTTACATTCAGTCCTTGTGCAACTTAAGATTGATATTCAAAAAGTTTCTCTTGGAATCTTTTTCCTGTCTCTTATGGACATTACTTGGAGGCTCTTAATATTTCTTCACATTTCAGTTGTGTACCTGATTAGTATACAGTAGTCACAGTATTCACAGTATTCTCATGATTGACCTAGTGCAGAATGTGATCATGTAGCAAATGATTTTGATCACCTTATATGAGGTAATCATGCTTCTTCTATGGTCTTGCTGTAGTTGACTGGAGGCAAAATTGGTGATCGATTAATGGCTGAAGCTGAAACAAATCTTGCCATAAATGTGCTTCCAAGCCTTTCAGATTCATATGAAGTTCAAGGGAGAGGAGAACTTCAACTTGGTTTGTTTTTCTTTACTTTTCTATTTTATTTAGATTTACAAACCAAAATATAAATACTTTGGGATGGGAGCTACTGGGTTAATTTCTTTGCTTGAAACTTCATAGAAGTGTTCTAGTATTGTCAGATGTTTATTTGCTATTGTACTTTACAGGTATCCTGATTGAGAATATGAGGAGGGAAGGATTTGAGCTGTCTGTCTCACCTCCTAAAGTCATGTGGGTAAAATGGGATCTGACACATTAATATCTTTTCAACGATTTTTGTCTATGATCTGTATATTGTCTTGGAGATGAGAGTTTTCTATGGTAATGGTACTGTATCAAGTCCCTGGAAGCATAAATATGAAGATGCTAAGATCTTGTCTTGGAGATGAGAGTTTCTATGGTAATGGTATTGTATCAAGTCCCTGGAAGCATAAATATGAAGATGCTAAACCGGAACTGAATCTGGAGGAAGGATATGAGAAATTGATGAAATTCGAATGAAACTCAGTTTAATTGGTTATTAATACATATTTTCTACAGCCTTAGATTACATATATGAGCTCTTATTTATTATACTCTTTGAATTTCTCTTTCCTGTACAATTGAATCTTGTGGACTACGGATGATGATGTATTTTCATTCTATTACGACATCCCTTTGTCTATTTTTCCTGTTTAAAATGATTCTTATTGAGCATCAATATGCTCTCCAAAATTCTTTGGTCAATCTGGTCATTGACTATTTTCTATAAGCATTTGATTTTTTTTGGCTTTTGTCTGTGTATTACTCAAGGCCAGCCTGTGAAGCAGTGGAAGACCTCATAGATCTTAATAGATCCGATTCTTTTGTAGGACCATACTAAGACAGTGTCCAATTTTATCTTGACTACCTGATTCCTTCTTTCAATTAAACGACTTTCTTTCTTTATCAGGTATAAAACTGTAAAAGGTCAGAAGCTTGAACCAATTGAAGAAGTGACCATCGAGGTTAGAATCACAGTTAGACATTGTATATATGTTTTGACCCATAAGATTTTTTACTTTAACATCCTATGACAATATGCAGGTGAATGATGAGCATGTGGGATTGGTTATGGAATCTTTATCTCATAGACGAGCTGAGGTTGTTGACATGGGTCCTGTTGCTGGAAATGTTGGTAGGACCAGGTTGTCTTTGAGTTGTCCATCAAGGTTAGTACCTTGTAACACGATTATGGTTTGCATGCCAAACAAGCTTGATGTATTGTCCCTTTTGAGACTTTACTAGACATCTACTCAAACATTGTGCACAACTTAGTTCAAATACTTCACGTCAAACTATCAAAAGAATGCCATGATACGATTTTGGTTCAAAGAATTCACGTCAAACTCTCAAAAGAATGCCATGATACTATTTGTTTCAAACAATTGGTAAATTCGTTGCTAGTTATAAAGACACGAAATCTATTATTCTATTTAGAGTAACCAAACACTGGACCCCTATGGTTTTCTAATTTTGGAGAGAACTCCATGAGTTTCTACAGAACAGTGAAAATGTAAATCATAATGCTTTTACAGGCGTAACATATTTAATTTGTGGGTAATTACATGGATATTCTGCTTTTTGTGCAGATTCAAGAGAACCTTCTTGGGTTTTATATCACTATCTATTAAAAATTTTATTCAATTTCATGAAGTTAAGACTGGTCACTTCTCAAACATTAATTTTAATACTTGGCTGTGAAGAACTTTATGATGATCATAGTGTTATGAGGAATTCTATTCCCTGTTTAAAAAGTTGACTAATGTAGTTGTGGGAAAGAATTTTCCAATATTCTCATATATTGAATAGGAAATATACGGCCATATATAGGACATTACAAGTAGGAATTTAAATCTGGAAAGTTATCTAAAGCTATCTAATGT
>JAOTBA010000003.1:23241738-23253565 GCA_025629845.1 Erythroxylum squamatum | reverse complement strand
CGTCAGCCATGCAACCAACTCACCTATTCTCTCCCCTCTCACATGCACGTAATACCTGACTATAACAGAAAGTGGTAACTTACTCGTTCACCCTTTCCTTCCCCCTTCTAGAATAAACCATAAGGGGTCTAACAGAATCACGAGAAGTGTTGACAGAACTGGATAGAAAAACCAGAACTAAAGTTCTGTCCTCGTATTCTTTGACTAATGCATCTTAAATAGGAAAAAAATAAAGCCAGTATAGAATCAGTATCTTAACAAAAATACGGCTAACATAGAATCAATATCCTAACTACTTTATATCTACTAATCTGCAGCACCTTAACTACTTAGGTGCTGATTTATCTTATCCCGAACCTAGGATAAGATTTTCCTATTTTATTGGAATCATTATCTACTAGCAATCAGTTTTCCTAATTTACCAACACTCCCCCTCAAGTTGGTGCAAAAATGTCTATCATGCCCAACTTGCTAACTTGAAGTTCAAATGGTTGTCTTAACAATCCTTTAGTAAATATTTCTGCAACTTGTGTGGTTGGAATGCTTCAAGTTTTTCCTTCCTGTCATGAAGTACTGGGTTATGGGCAATACTTAAGGCTGCCTTATTGTCCCAATACAATCTCATAGGAAAGCTCACAGAACTTTGATGATCTTCCAAAACTCTTTGTAGCCATAGAACTTCAAATACACCTTGAGCCATTGATCTAAATTCTACTTCAGCGCTACTCCTAGCAACTACAATTTGTTCCTTACATCTCCATGTGACTAAGCTACCCCAAAGGAATGTACAAGATCTAGAAGTTAATCTTCTATCAGTAGTTGATCCTACCCAGTCTGCATTAGTATAGCCCTACACTTCTCTACTTTCATTTTTTTTTTTAAAAGGTCCTTTTCTAGGAGTTCCCTTTAAATAACGAAGGATTCTGTACATAGCTTCTAGATGCTCCTCATATAGGGAATGCATAAACTAACCAACCATACTCACAAGAAAGGCAATATCAGGTCGTGCATGAGACAAGTAGATCAGTCGCCCTACCAATCTCTGGTACCTTTTTGTATCTGCTAGGATTCCATCTTTAACATCTCCAAGTTTGACATTAACCTCTACTAGAGTGCCTAAAGGCTTGCAACCACTCATTCTACTCTCCTTTAAGAGATCTAAAATATACTTCCATTGTGAAACCACAATTCCCTATTTTAATCTTGCTACTTCTATTCCAAGAAAATATCTTAGTTGACTTAAGTCCTTAATTTTGAACTCCTTGGCCACACTTTGCTTAAGTTTCCTCATTTCTTTTATATCATCTCTAGTTAAAATTATATCATCCACATAGACAACTAGAACTGAAATTTTATCTTTGATGGATCTCTTAGTGAGCAAAGTATGATCAGATTGTCCCCGACAATAACTTTGACCCACAATAACTTTGACCCTTAACAAACTGTGAGAATCTTTCGAACCAGGCTCTGGGAGATTGCTTAATACCATACATGGATTTTTTAATTTGCATGCCTTGGCTCCAAACTTTTGAAAGAATCCAAGGGGAGGCTCTATTTATACTTGTTCATCTAGATCTCCATTCAAAAAAGCATTCTATGCATCTAATTAATTTAGAGTCTGGATTAACAATAATTGAAAGGAGGACTCAATAGTGTTTAATTCTGCCACTAGTGAAAAAGTCTCATAATAATCTATGCAATAAGTCTCCGTAAAGCCTTTAGCAACTAGCCGAGCCTTGTAACTCTCTAAGGATCCATTAGAATTGAATTTGAGAGTAAATACCCACTGACATCCAACAACCTTTTTTCCATTTGGTAGATTGACTTCTTCCCAGGTTACATTCTTTTCCAAGGCTTTCATCTCTTCAAGAACAACTTCTTTCCACTCAGGAACTTTTAGAGCCTCCTAAATATTGCTAGGAATAGGAATACTAGATGCTTGTGAGATAAAGATAAAATTAATGGGTGAAATATTTTTGTAAGACACAAAGTTAAAGAGAGAAGATCTAAAACCTTTCCTAAGAGCTATAGGGATCAATTTGGGAAGAAGAGTTTAGCTTAGAATCACTTACAAGAATACTTTCAAGAAAATGAACATTTGTGGAAACATCATTATTTTATTGATCTAACCTTTGGCTACACTCATGAAGATGTTGCGAAATGGTGTCGTCCTGTTTTTATGCTAGTTGTCCTTTGGACATATAAGACCTTTGTACCGTTTCTCATATATCTCCACGTTTCCAATATTATCATTTTAAGATGGCATTGTCACAAGTTGTTTACCAATCAATTCAACATTGTCAATATTTACTTCATTTGCTTCCAATAACTTTGTGATGTCTTTTTGTGAGTGATCATTAGAGTTATCACTTTGAACAAACTCAAACTTGAGATATGAACAATCTAAGAACCCATCTTTCACTGATATTTTGCTTCCCTAATGTTGGTAGTTATCATATTATGAAGTACCTTCAAAGAAAGTAACATCCATACACATAAACATCCTTTTTGAAATTAGATCAAAACATTTGTACCCCTTTTGATTAGTGGGATAACCTACAAATATGCATTTATGTGCTCTAAGATCTAGTTTTGAAAGTTTGAAATCATGATTATGAACAAAGGTCAAGCCACCAAAAATTTTCAAGGGAATGACTGTAATGAGTTTAGTAGTTCGAAAATGCTCAATAAAAACCTGAATTGGTGTTTTGTAGTTAAAGATCCAAATAGATCATCTGTTTATCAAGTAGGTGGCTGTTAGAACTGCTTCTTCCCAAAGATATTTAGGAACCTTATTTTGAAGACTTAAGCTATGACTATTTCAAGAAGGTGTTTGTTTTTTCTCTCAGTCAGCCTATCCTATTGTGGTGTATTATAACATGAGCTCTGATGAACTATTCCTTTCTTGGCAAAAAAATTTCCCAACATATTGTTAAAGAATTCTTTCCCATTATCACTTTGAAATATTTTAATTTTATTCTGAAATTGTGTTTGAATCATGTTATAAAACTTTTAGAAGACTCTTTCATGATCAAAATTTTCTTTTAAGATAAAGACCCAAGTGACCATAGTATGATCATCAATAAATGTAATAAACCAACATTTCCCAGACAATGTAGTAACTCTAGAAGGCCCCCGAACATCACTATAGATCATGGTAAATAGTTGTGAAGTTTTGTAAGGTTGTAGTGGAAAAACCACATGATGTTTTGCTAACTCACAAGACTTGCATTGAAACGTTGAAGGATTTTTATTTATGAATAACTTCGGAAACAAATGCTTTAAATAGAGAAAACTTGGATGGCCTAGTCGACAATGCCATAACATAACTTCATTATTACTAAAATTGAAACAAGTTTGATGGTATTGCTTTCCAAAGGTCCGTCCTTTGTGAAAAACATAAAGGCTACTATTCTGTTCAGCATCCCCAATCATCTTCCTAGAGGTTAAATCTTGAAATTCACAATGAGAAGACCAGAAAATTAGTTAACAATTATGATTAAGAGTAAGTTTGCTCGACAAGAGGTTATATGATAGGTTAGGAACATGAAGGACATCTTTGAGTTTTAAGGAAGGATAGATAGACATTGTTCCTTTTCCAGCAACTGAAGCAAAGGAACCATCAACAATTTTGACCTTGTGATTTCCTACACATGGAGTATATGTCCAAAAAAAAAAGTGCAGAATACCAATCATGTGATCTGTGACACCCGAATCTAATATCCAGGGGCCATTAGTGTTGGTACAGGCCAAAGACATAGGAAACGTATTACCTGAATTGAGTTAGAGAACATGATAGAATAGGATTATTTTGAGATTTAAACATTTGGTGTAGAAGTTCTAGTTGTTTGTTAGTGAAAGGAAGAGATTCTGAAGATGATTGTTGTCCTGAATTAGAATTGCTCAATTGGAACGCTCTGACTTCTCCCCCTGTCTTGGTATCATTGCCTAGTTTCTTTTTCCAATTAGCTGGTTTTTTGTTCAGATTCCAGCAGGTTTCCCTAATCTGCCACGATTTTTTACAATGGTCACACCAAGACTTTGTTTTCCACTATGTTTTTCTCCATCGTAGTCAGCTCCTCGTGTCACAAAAGCTGAACCTTCCCTCCCTATTTTGGTTTCACTAGCATTCTGCAACATCACTTGTCTTCTTGCTTCTTCTCTCCGTACCTTCTTCTCTTATGGCTGCTAGAGGATTTCTCACCAAAATATGACCTCTAACTTCATCCAAGTCTCTATTCAATCCAGCCAAAAAGACAAATATTGTCCTCTTTCAACTTTCTTCTTGTACCAAGCAACGTCACTCGGATTTACCTAGCTTTCTTCATCGAACAAATCTAATTCCTGCCATACAAACATCATTTCATTATGATATATTGTTACAATCCTCTCACCTTGCTGCATTTTCCACATTTTGGTCTTTAATTCAAATAATTGTGAGTGGTTACCTAGATCTGAATATGCTTCCCTAATTGCTTCCCAAACATCACGAGTTGTTAGCGTGAACATGAAGGACTTCCCAATGGCTGGTTCCATAGAATTGATTAACCATGCAGTAACCATTAAGTTTTCTAAACACAGTGGCCAATATTGAGTCGTTTGCAGCTGGTTATTCGACTTCACCATTTAAATATCCGAGCTTCCCCCTGCCATCGATCACCAAACGTACAGACTGGGACCATTCAGCTTATGAATGGTGATTTGGAGAGCATTTTTTGAGAGAGAAATAGGTGCAGGTATGCTGCTACTTCCTCCTGAAGTCGTCTCACTACCTTCATTTGAATAAGTCGAACTAGAACCCACCATGCCTACCTCGAAATTCATGATCTAATCCTAATGCTCTGATACCATGTTGACAAAACTAAATAGGAAAACCAGAACTAAAGTTCTCTCCTTTTATTCTTTGACTGATGCATCTTAAATAGGAAAAAATATAGCCAGTATAGAATCAATATCCTAACTAAAATACAACTAGCAGAGAAACGGTATCCTAATTACTTATCTCTACTAATCTACAGCACCTTAACTACTTAGGTGCTGATTTATCTTATCCTGAATCTAAGATAAGATTTTCCTATTCAATTGGAATCATTATCTACTAGATATCAGTTTTCCCAATTTACCAACAAAACGTAACAGAAAATCAACATTCTTCAACAGTGATCTTTCATTTTATTTCCTTTATTTATATGTGAAAGAATAACTCATTAAGAACTATGGAGTTTCCACAAAAAGGGATGTAATCATCAGTTGAAATTGTTCAAGAATGCATACAAAATTCTCCCTGAGTTTCCACAAAAAGGGTTGTAATCATTGTTCAAGCATGCATATGGAATTCTCTATGTACTTAATGTCAAGAATTCCACTTCTACCTAAACTTAATCCAATGAAACACCAAGCATATCCATATGGATATTAATGGGTGCAGACACAAATACAAACAAAATTTTTGTGCCTAAGACATGTCGACTCTTCTAGTAGTAAAAACGCATCCAAAGAAACAAAGTTAGGACAAGAAGGGGATATGATGCTTAAGCAAACCAATGCAGTGGCAATCTCACCTCGTCTGCAATGTTAGGATCAGCTCCAGCCTCCAATAAACAGTTCAAAATTTCTGGGCTCCCAATATCAGCAGCAATATGCAATGGCGTAGTTCCACCAGCAATCAAATTCACTTTAGCACCCGCCTACACCAAAAATCTAAAGGTTATAGCAATATAAAAGACAAAGCCATATGCATCAGTGTAACTGGAGCAATTGTAAAGATGCTGCCAAGCATTAAGGAAGATGTTTTCCTGAATCACCTTGAAAAAACCATGTACAGAACAAATTCCAGAAGCGAATTCCAAAACTTACAATTGATACCAACCATATAAACACAAAGTAATGAATTTAAGAACCACACATGACAGTGAAATTCCTTCACGTTAAGCATTGACAAAAGAGAAAAGCAGAGTACCAGATTAAAAAAAGTTTAATTTTAAAAAACATCCGACCTACCCAAGACGCTTGTTAGTAGAAAAAAAGGGAAAAAGTCGATCAAAACCAAGTGTGAATAGGTGTTCCATAAGTTTGCTACCCATTAGTTTAGGATTTAACAATTTGCTCCTTTCTGGTCAACAGTCAGCACAATTTTTGTGTAAACATAATGCATAATGCAAGAAGTAATTCTAGAAACTTAATGTGAATCATCCCTCAGAAAACGTAATTCTGCTTTTTCAACAATTTGGCTCATACACTTCTATAAACACAATACGCATGAGGCCCACTCCATTCCCAATTTTAAAACTCTGTTAATTCCTTTTAGTAGTCTAATTGACAACACTATCAATCAAATAGTTTCCTTTTAAATTTCAAAAGAAGCAGAAAACCAATACAGATGACAAGGGCTAATTTTCTCCACTCTTGGATTTATAAGATATATGCCTCCAAAAGCCAGGTAGCATCTTTTGCAACCAAATAAAATAAGTATTCAAGACTACCTGAACCAGCAACTCAATACATGCCAGCGAACCAGCTGCAACAGCTGACATTAAGGGCGTTATGTTATCTTCAGTTTCAGCATTGGGCTGCAAAAAGATAATTATAAAAATCAAACAACGTAAATGGCCAAATCGGAAGTCAAATTTGACACTCTGAATCACACTGAGAAATAGTCAAATACAGATGCAATGAAAAGGGGGAAACGTAAGAAACTCAGAAACCAAATGAAAATGAGAAATGAAGAGAAGAAAGAGCAGAAGGAGACTGTGAAGTGACAAAAAGGTAATAGGGAGAAATATTTTTAGACGAGAGATGAAAAAGAAATCAAATATTCTATGAGAAATCATTCAAGTTCACAAGCAGACTACTGCAACAAAATAGGCAGTAAGGTAACATAAAAGAATGCAGTCTGCTTTAAAGACAAAATCAAATCCCACACTATTAGCCGAAGACAAAGGAAAATCCACCAAAATGAACAATTGTATTCTTAGACCTAGTATAAAATTCCCTACCATTAACACATATATTAGGAAATCATTGAGGACCATGCATGAAAAACTCAACGCATAACAGTATAATGACATATAACAGGACTACTAACAAATGATGAGAATAAGAATGACTATAATGCCTATGTGTCAAATCATGTCAATTCTCACTAACTATTACAATGGTGACCCTGTGACTAGCACAAGCCAAAAAACAGCAAAATCTCTTGATGTCAATTCAATCTTGTTTCAAGAAACAATCAGCAGGAAATAAGTGCATGCAGAGCACATAACATATCCATGTCAGGAGAAAAGAAGTGCTCCCCAAAGAGGAGACATGAAAACCAAGAAGAAGAAACAATCAACATACATAAAAATATAAGATTGCTAATCCTGGGAAGGAAGTCATGTTATATGCCCATCCAACTAAGAAATGGTTGCCACCAGTAATACCAAACAGAACTCTGACAAGAAGAAACAAGGTATGGCATTCAATTACATTTGCATGGTGCTCTAATAAAACTTTTACAGCATCTTGTTGTCCATGGCCAGCAGCCCAAATCAATGGAGTGCCAGCATCACTTTGTGAATCAACATCAACACCCTTAGACAGTATGTACTTCAGCAACTCAATGTCTCCTGTAAATAAACCAGAGTGCAAATTCAAATTCAAATTCAAATTCAAATCCAATTAAGATCCAAAGGATTAATACTGATAGTATTTCTATTTCTGGACAGATATCAAAAATTATATACATATATCATATAGAAATGATGCCGCAAAAGCTTGTAAGTGCATTAATATCCTGGCATTCTCCAAACCATTCTGCCAAAAGCAACAAAACAAAATAAAGCACTAAGGGTATGAACACCTGTCCCAGCAGAATGATGTAAAGCTGTAGCCCCCAAATCGCTTGATATAGCAGGGTTGGCACCATGGTCAATAAGGTATTTGGCAGTGGTAGCATGCCCTTGCCGAGCAGCATGCAGCAGAGGTGTCTCGGCTGCACACAAGTAACAAATTTTGCAAGATGAAATAAACCAAAAGTTCAGCAACTGGAACACTTTTTTATAGACAGTGTCACAAAGTAATCTGTATATTCATAAAAAGCTGTCTTATCCTGAGAATTTGATAATAAATCACACGAACAAATTTAAAAACTCAGATGTTTAGTTCTAGAGGGAATTTATATTCACACAAAGAAAAAGGTCTGATATAGGTGAACCCTTGTTAATTAATTCCCATTCAAATACATACCTTCCTCGTCTTTTGTATCCACTTCAAGCTTCAACTCCTCTACCAAGTACTTGCACATCTCCGTCCGTCCCTCTCTCGCAGCAAAATGCAATGCTCCTCTTTTATTAGCGTCCTTGACACCCGCCACAGATTTTGCCATCCCGTTTCCATCATCGAGCTCCGTTGCAGTTTCTGTATTCGAGCAAATATCCCTGAATTTTCATTATAAAACCCAAAAGAAAAGGAGGACCGACAAAACTCCAACGACAAAAAGCACACAGGAGATCACCCTCCGTCAGATAAAAAGCAACAATAGAAGACAGTAAGTGCATACTCTTAAGAAGATCAAGATCCCCAGTTCGTGCAGCATCCAAAAATTGGTGAACTTTCTGAACTTCTACAGTTTCAACCAAAACATCATAAGATAAATGCTATAAACTTCACAAAGAAATAGAAGGTGAACACCGAAAAGTTCAAGGCTTTACCTTTAAAATTGCAGATTTATCTGCTTGCAGAACATTCAGTGGTGTTTGCATACACACAAAAAACAAGAAACGAAATACGAGGGAAAGCATACGTACCTGCAAGAGCAGTGGAAGCATCAGGGGCCATGGTGGTGAGATTGAAGTAGAATAGTTTTCACAAAATCAGACAAATCCGTGAAGGGTTAAGTAGTTAACAGAAAGATTTTGATGGGTCCGATAATGTTTGTAGGATTTTGTTGCAGGAAGTACTTTACAGGACAGTTGGGTTGCTGCAACTGTCGTGCTACCCTCGATTCTGGGGCTTATAAGCACAAGAACTAAAAGGGTTTTTGGCAATATTTTTAAAATCGACCGGAAGTTAAGCGAGTCAAAAAGTTTAACAGCCTGTTTGAAACTTTTAAACGAATTGAATTCAATTATATTAATAAAGTTATGATTGAATTCAATTTATACTATTTAGAATAAATCTAGTAATTTAAGAATTAAATTCAATTATACTGTTCGGAACAAATCCAATAATATTAGAATTGAATTCAATTATACTATTTAAAACAAATCCAATAAGATTATAATTGAATTCCATTATTTCATATGACACATTTACCCCTGACTAAAAAGTAATATTATCTAAAATAAAAGTCATTTGAGATAGATTTTAATTATTCAAAATAAGTGTCATTCTTGACTTTATATGCATGTTTAGAATTTTACTTCCAAAAGTACTTTTTAGGTTAGGGATCATGGCCGACAAAGAAACCGTAAGTGACGAAGAATCGACAAAAATTTTTGTCAAAAAGAAAAGGGAATCTGTCTCCCATTCATCAACCCGGGTGCGCTATGGGCCCTCGTATTCAGTTGATGCAAATCTGCTATAATAGTCAAACATGAATCAAAGGCTGAAGAATATAGAAGCATAATTTTTGATCCGGAGCTTACAAAGGATATCAATCATCCGAAATTCCGGGAAGTTGAGGCGATCAGACAAAATGCTTTCTAACCAATCTTCATAATTTTAATCCATGGAAGAAACAAAACATAAAAGTTACATAAAGAGATTTAAACACAGTATCAAACCTTAATAAACAACTAAACTTTAAGAATTTAGTTACTTGTACCTTGCTCTGATACTAATACGAGAAATGCGAAAACAACGTGCCCAGATATAATAGTAAGATGATCTTGCAAGACACTTGTTATAATTCCTATATAACACAGTGCGGAGTATTGCAGGGAGTAACTTGAAGACAAGCTGATATCTGAAAGATTTTTATTTCTTTTGGGAATTTTACAAGATGAGATTGTCGGAGCTTATTATCGCTTTCCCATCTTGTAATAACATCTTCATATAATGAGATGTCTTTTGGTAATACCAGTATAACTCCTGTTTGCGATTGTGCTGGCGGTAATGTCCATTGATTAGAGGTATTCAAAATTTTCCAGATAAGCAGCTAAAAGAAAAGAAGGGCTTAAGATCGTGGCTTGGTATATTAAATTATGCTAGGTCATATATTCCTAAATTAGGAATATTAGTAGGACCGCTTTACAATAAAACAGCCCCCGATGCTGATAAAAGGATGACACAAATGGATTGGGAAATTGTGAAAAGAATTAAGCATCTGATTAGCAATTTACCCGAAATGGAGTTACCCATGCCAGGATCTTATATTATTATTGAAACAGATGGATGCATGGAAGGATGGGGAGGAGTTGCAAAATGGAAAAAGTTCAAAGGAAGCCCGAAGAATGAAGAAAGAGTATTTGCATACGCTAGTGAAAAATTCAACACAATCAAATCAACTATTGATGCAGAAATTAGCGCATGCATAAACTCATTAAATGCATTCAAGATCCACTACCTGGATCAAAAAGAAATAACTTTGAGAACAGATTGCCAAGCAATCATCAGTTTCTATAATAAACAATCACAAAATAAACCATTTAGAGTTAGGTGGATTAATTTTTCTGATTTTATTACAGGAATTGGAGTCAATATCATCTTCGAACGTATAGATGGTAAAAGAAATATTCTTGCTGATCAATTATCACGAATTGTTTCAAAAATTGCAGGATGGACAGAAGAACCAGAGAATCAAAACCTTATAGAAGCCTCAGGGATTTGGAAGAAGAAAAATTTACAACAGAAGCTGAAACAGATACTGAAGAATCTACCGCAGGCAATAGAAGAATTAAAAGAAATGTCCAAAGAGAAAAGGGTTCCAGCTCAAGACCTGTTGGGGAAAACCCTGCAGGTTATGTTCCAATAGAACAATTGGTCAGAAGGGCAGTCAGCCCAACAAAGAAAAGGTCCTCGCCTGTAATAATAGAGGAAAGAAATAAACAAAAATTCTGTCGTTTTGGTAATACTCAATTACCAATTTTGGATTCAAAAGATCCAAAAGCATACAGACCCCTTGAAAGTCTCCCAATTGATCAACAACAACAATGTCTACTGGATGCAATCTGGAAAGCAAACAGTAGCAAACAGAAACAAAATGCTTGTTGCGCCCTACAATATTATTTCAGTAAGATCATAAAACCACCCATGGGTAAGAATTTTTCTTATTATGCATTGGTTAATGGTCCTGATAAAGGTATCTACTGCTATTATTCCACATTGATGAAGAAGGTGTTATTAATGGCAAAAGAATAGAAGAAGAATTTAAAAAGAAACATCCAGGAAATACAGTGGGGATTATGCCAAGAATTCATTTTACTTAGTTATATCTCAAAGAAATGTGTCAAGAAGCAGCAATGCAAAGAGGATTAAAAGATTTAAATTCTCTTTGTACGCAAATACCAATCCCAGGGTATTATAAAAACAGAAAATATGGGATAAGAAAGGCAAGATCCTATAAAAGAAAACCACATGATACACACATACGTGTATTCAAAAGAAAAAAGCCACCTACAAATAAATACAAATTTCAGAAATCAGAGAAAATGGGGATAATTTAGAGGGAAAATTTTGAATACCTCTAATCAATGGACATTACCGCCAGCACAATCGCAAACAGGAGTTATATTGGTATTACCAGATGACATCTCATTATATGAAGATGTTATTACAAGATGGGAATCAATCAATTCCAACTTGATCAACAGAATGAGTTGGGTAGACAATCAAGCCAAGGTAA
>JAOTBA010000003.1:23162748-23195958 GCA_025629845.1 Erythroxylum squamatum | reverse complement strand
TTAATTAATGAATGAATTATATTTTAATTAATTATATTTCAATTAATTAATTAATAATATTTTAATTAATTAAAATGTTAATTAATGAATAGTTATATTTTCATTAGTTATATTTTAATTAATAATAAAATTTTAATTAAATATAATGTAAATAAATATTAATAATAATATTTTAATTAATTATATTGTCATTAATTAATTAATTAATTACAATATTTTAATAAATGAATAATAATATTTTAAAATAGTTATATTTTAATTAGTTATATTTTAATTAATTAATTAATTACAATATTTTAATTAATGAATACTAATATTTTAATTAATTAATATTTTAATTAATGAATAGTTATATTTTAATTAATAATAATGCTTTAATTAAATATAATGTAAATAAATAAATAATAATAATATTTTAATAATTATATTGTAATTAATCAATTATAATATTTTAATTAATTAACAATTATATTTTAATTAATAAATTAATTACAATATTTTAATTAATTATAATGTAATTAATTATTTAATTGATTTATAAAAAATTAAAAACATATCAGTTACTCTCATTCCTCTCTCCCATTCCTCTAGATTATGAGGGGAATGGAGGATTGCCCAAAACTAAGGAATGAAACTCTTAGATCTTCAATGGTAGGTTCATACCAAACATTAATTTTCATTCCATACCCATACCCCTTTTTCTATACCCTTCAAACAAGCACACCCTCACACTTACATAGGGCAACTTATAAACATCAATTTTATTAAAAATAACATCATCAAAAAAGTTTATTATTAAAATGAAAAGAAAAATTTAATTGCAAATAATATCAGACTAGACTGAGCTATGAAGATAAAAAAAAACTATTATAATTTACAAGCTTAAAAGTGCATAAACGAGCAGTAGTTCTTTGGCATTGATAACTACAAGGCACTATCAAAATTTGATATTTCACTCCAAATTATATATAATATTTTAATCAAATTTATTTAAAATAAAATTTAAAATATTTTAAATTTTCTCAATTTAAAATTTAATTTTTTTGATATTTTACTCCAAATTATATATAATATTTTAATCAAATTTATTTAAAATAATATTTAAAATATTAACAAAAATTCTCAATTTAAAATTTAAAAAACTTAGCAGATTTTAATCAAATGTTGATTATAATATTAAATTTTAAAAAGAAATTAAAAAATTATTAAGATCTAAAATTGAATAATCTGAATATAAACATAACTTTTGTGCTTTGGGTCAAAGATGGTTATGAAAATTGGAGAAGGCACATATCAGATAGCGTGAATGACGCAGCCAAGTAAAAGTAGTTTTTTTGATGATTTGAACTAGATCTCTCTTAATGAAGTCTGCACGCACTGTGTGGTAAACAGTCATCGGCGATTTGCTTCTGGCAGCGGCTAGGCTTTGGGTCTTTCAAACTTCACATTTCCTCCGATCTCTCTTTTGTTCCCGACCACGTTCTTCTCGATCTCTTCTCGGCTTGTCAAGTTCCACAGACGAAACGGGACGTCGGCAGTTGGGTTTGTCTGTATGGTTCACAAGCATCACAGTAGGTCTTTCGTTTTCTGTTGTTTCTTTCTTCTTCAATTTTTTTTTTGTCCATTGAACTCATGCTTTCACGATTGTCTCTCAGAGGTATTTGTGGTTTTTCCTCAACTCCTACAACTCTCTCTCATCAATTGCTTCTCTTCCTTCGCCAAAACCCCAATTGAAAAAACGACAAAGGCTTCTATCCCTCATAGCAAACTGTAGCTTTCACGAAGCAAAGGTTAGTGCCGGCAAACCTTGGCCTTTGGTTTTCGCAAGTTTATATCGAATGAGTTCAATTAATTTGTTTTCCATAAAATGCAGACCCAGGCGTTCTTTGTCCGGCAAAGCTGATATATATTTTCAGGTGAGTTTGGTTCTGTTTTCCTAGGGGTCTAGCTGCTAGATTATGCAAAAAAAAGTACTAATCTTTCTCAATATGTTACATTACTAATCTTCATTTAGGCCCTTTTTTATACGCTAAATGTACAGAGATTTTCAAATGTCTGAAAATTAGAACATATGTATGTGTGTGTTTTCCTTTTACCGAAATATGAACACTAAAACCAAGCAAGTACATGTTACAGCTGCAGTCAAAGATGGAAGTGAGAAACAATGACTGTCGTGACAGTATCAATGGCTGATAAAATTGTCAGTTTGGTTTAACCATAGGCTAGCACTTGTTTGCCAACTCATTTTTCTATCTGAACTATTGATTTTTTAGCAGACATGGTGATTTATCTGGGATTTGCTTTAGAACTGTTGATCTGGATTTTGTTGTTTTGGTAATTGGATTGTTGACTGGAGAAGTTGAAAGGTATCGTGATGAAATTCAGTCAAAAACTTGATTTTTACTGACCGAGAAGAAAATGTAGTCAAAAGCTTGTCTCGAATGTATACAAAATCTAGAAGGAGAGGAATAACAACTTAAGGGAGTAAAAAAGTTAGTTAATTTATATATGTTTAGTCAATATAATTTCAAAAATGAAAAAAAGAAAAGAAATTACTTTAACTTTTGTGTATAGACTTTATTAATCTAATTAACGATAACATCAATCATAACTTTTGTGTATAGACTTTATTAATCTAATTATCGGTAACATCAATCATATTTGATTGCTTTATGTCCAGATATTGTATAACAATCTTTTACTTTTGGGTTAACAAGTTTGACATTCAACATTGCTTGATATAATTTTGAACAACTCTAGTATTCTATTTATGGTATGTTTAAACTAGTAATACAAATTTAGGAATACTTAGTACTTATTTAAAATAATTTTGAATTAGTACTCGTTAAAAATAATTTTAGATTAAGTTATTTTATATTATTAGGTAAATTGTAATTTAAATTTAGAAGGTTATCTAATTTTATAATATTAGATAAAATTATAAACTATATTAATAAAAAATTTAAAGTTTCAGTTTATTGTAAATTTATTGTTTTATTATTATTATTGATATAAAAATCAATATGGATTATAAAAATTAAATATCAAATAAATAAAAATCTCATTTAGAATGACCTTTTTGTCCCTTCTCCGTGTTCTTTCTCCTCATCAATTTCGCACAATTGAATCCTTTCGACTCACTATCGCCGTCACATGCATCGATTATCCTCCATGACAAAATCACGCCCTATGTACCGTTTCTTGACGACCCGACAAAACTAGTCTCTGTTCTCTGTGTCTATTGCTACCAAATCCGTTTTGTTTCGATTCCTAAGGAGGTTTAACAACTTATAACGACTACGCAACATGAGGTTGATACTCTCCCATTATTTAATTTCTTGGTTTCTCATTCGAGTCACTATGTTCTTCTTGATTTTGTTTTGACTTTTGCTTTTGTTCTCTCCCTTGCCTTCCATCGACTATCTTCAGCTCACCTTCTCCTGCGTTTTTTTTTCCTCGACAAGCTCAAATGCAAGTATAGTGTGTCTCGGCCTTTATTCAATTAGGTCAAGTTCAGTTTCAAAGAAGAGGGTTGATTTTGGGTGTAAAGTTCAGATTTATAGCAACAGGAACAAGTATGAGGGTGGTGGGGCTGTTGTATCTGAATGCCGAATGGTCTGGGTCTGGGTCCTCACCTCCTGTGAAAGTTTGATGTTAAATTTTGTTCCACCGACCTCTTTCAGTTCTGTCCGTTATTTGTCGGTATGGTACGAAATTCTTAACATTATTTTTATCCGAACTTTGATTAATGATTGAACTTGACGTGGGTTCATCAAGTACGTTCATTACGGACTATCAAAATCTCCTTGTTTTTCAAGTTGTTTTCAATCGTGGCCTTTAAGCTTTCTACATCACATCTAGATCATTCATTTGACCATATAAATAGTCTTAGTTTATTAATGGTTATATTTAGGAACACACAATCCTCTAAAATAGTCTCGATTGCCAAAAAGGTGTTGCGCCTATCAATCATCAAACGAAACATTTCTAAGCTCAAGAAGTAGACATTGGGTAAGACTAGTCTCGGGCTCTTTTGATTCCCATACTTAGTCCTTTTTAGTGATTTAATGGGTATAGGTAAGAATACACAAAATCTTGTTGTTGCAAAGGAATTTGTTTAGCTTATAAGTTGAAACTAATTCATGGTTGATGACTTGATGTAATTTCGGGGGCATTTTTCAGATTCTAATGAATAACAAGAGTGCTGAATTTGATGAGTTAGATAAAGTCTTGGAACATGCATTTGATATGGATAATGATGATGAAGAAGAAGATAATGATGATAAGGAAGATGATGACGGTGATGAAGAAGAAAACGACAATGAAGGCGAAGAAGATGAGGGAAAAAATCCCTTAAAACCAGATGAAGTGGATGTTTCAGGTGTCCAACTTTATCAACAATTCAATCACCTTGAGTATCAAGCTCTTGCAGATAAAAAGCGTAAAGCACTTTCTGATACTAATGTGTTAGTAACCTTCCTTTTTCTACAAACTTGTTCTTCTTTTATGTCTTATTTCTATTTTATTTTGTTCTCACTATTTTCTCTCTATTGCGGAAACTACAGATAATAAAGATTGACTTCTTTTTTTTAACTGATTTGTTGGGTTAAAATGCATATTAACTCAAAAAACTGTGGAGTTCAATGTGTGATGTTCATTCTATGGTTGTTAGATGCTATGTGCTTTCTATAAATGAGAGTGATTTTAGTTCTTGCTCTTTAATGTTTCTTTTGGAATAGTGAAGAACCAGTCAAGAGAGCTAGACAAGATAACATCTCTGGTGCTAGCTTTGATGAAATAATGGAGGCCATGAATTATGGTATTAGACGAAAATCGGATCAGGTATGTTAATGGTATCATTGTCATGTGTTTGCATGCGACTTCAAAATGGTGAAAAGTCAATAGAGGTTCCACCCGTTACCTCCTGCACTAGGGCCTCATAAATTGATAGTCTTACTAGTTATATACGACAGAAAGGGCAATTCTATCATTTGTGCTCTTTTTTTCGCCCCTCCCTCTCTATCATGTTCTAATACAAGTTTGCTTTTCCATTCAATATTAGGAAACTAAGTTAAGTTGGTGAGATGCTCCTACTAACAATTGACTTGAGAAAAAAATTGTGTTCCTTGATTACGTAGCATGATTTAAATAAATAGATTTAATCAAAGTGAGGGCAATGGCTTGCAGATTATGCATTTCTATATTGCTACATGCCAATCTATTACTTAGTTGTTATTGCTACATGTTTAGTTCAATCCTCTACATACTTTTCTCTTTGCAGTCTAAGAAAAGAGGTAGGCGGAAGGGATCAAAAAACAAACATAGCCCAGAAATTACACGGATGCTAGGAGATGCAGTTGTTCATCATGTTCATGGCCGTTATGAAGAAGTATAACCCTTTCATTAAGTTTCTATGTTCCTTGTTTTGGTTGTTAAGTTTTATTTGGCGATTATGTTTCATGCAAGAAACTTTGCCTGCACATGGGAGTACCTATAAAATTGAAGTCTTCTGAAAGTCATCAACCATTTGATTGAAGAGTTAAATCATTATAATGATAGGTATGAGGTGATCATGCCGTGTGAATTTGTACATGTCTTTTTCTTTGGGTCCGTGGGGTATAACAAGAAGCAGAGGAGATCTCAATAGATATTTGAAAGAGGAAAGATAATTGTATATGCTAAATGATGAGTCAAGAGTTGGTGCAGACAGTTGCAATGGTTCTCCAAACCCATATCTGACCTGGAACTTGTGTTCTTTTTATTCTGTAAAATGGAAAAGCACACAAAATTAGACCTAAGTTGCAGTACTCAAGAAAGATCCTTAATAAAAATGGAATTTGGGAACTTCCTTGTAATTCATAAACTTCTCTTAGCAATAGAATCCATTTTGTGAAGTTCAAAATTGAAACTTTAATCAAATTAAACAAAGTCACTTACTATCTACAAGTCTAAATTCATTTTAAAAGATATATATTTACGTGATGTGGTTTTAGAGAAGCAATGCTTACTGCTTAACATTTCTTGGACTGAATAAAGTATAAGCATGCATTAACTTGTAGTAATGACGTCAATTGGCTTTGACGGAGAGGAGGAGAACTTAATTGTTTCCATTGTAGTTTGATTTTTCGTTCTAACAAGCTTCCTGAAACAAAGACTCTATCCATAAAGTTCCCATGGGACATAACCATGAGCACCTTGGTGCAAATACAAGTTATTAACCTTCAGTACATTCAAAGCCTCAATATATGGTTGTTGGTGTTATGTGCATATATTAATAATGCGTGCTTTCTTTAGAGATGCTTTATGTTGAGTGATTTTAGCATTTCGAACTAAATTCAACTATTCGATACTATTTGGAGCTTTGGTATAGACTTCATGTATTTAAGATTTATTAGGAACTTTGTATCTTCAACAATTACTTTATTTCACTTTTTTAGAGGGACATGATGCATATTCTTAATGTCTTTAGCTGTACCATATAAATAACATCTTTTCCTTGTTGCTTTTCAATCAATGTTGGTGATTATTTGGTTTGTTTGATGGTATGGCACATATTTTATGTGTGGGAATTTAATTTGTAAGGGTTCGAAATATGTTTTCCTCACCTTATTGTAGGCTTTGAACATTACATTTAATGCTTGAACTAGATTTAGAAGCTTCAAATTCGGTTAAAAATTTCTTAGTTCATTTTGGTGATGCAACATTGATTGTGTTGCAGTCCATATCGGTTTTAAAAGAAGTTGTTAGATTAGCACCTCAAGTTCATGAAGCATACCACACCCTTGGACTTGTCCATAAGGCACTTGGAAATACTGAAAAAGCTATGGGATTCTATGCGATTGCAGCACGTCTTAAGCCAAAAGATTCTTCTTTATGGAGAGTACTTTATACCTGGCACCTGTAAGTGTTTAAAGTTAACCAAACAGCTGATAATGTACCTTTTCTAGTTTTATAGTACTTGGCCTTAATTAAATCTAAAATGAGATATGGCCTTAAACAATGTTAAATGGCATAGAAACTACAAAAATTTTCAATGTTCTTTCTTATAGTTTAGGCTGCTACAAAATACATCAGCAAGGTATAGCAGAATAGATGTTTTCCAATCAACAACTCTCTCTCTCTTTCTCTATCTATCTGTCTGTCTTTCCCCATCTCTTTTCCCTGAATACATTTTATTATGTTCTTGTACATACATGCACGAGAAAGAAAAACTTGCCTAGAAAAAAGAACCTATATATAGGCCTGGAAGTAATGTTTTTAGACTTATTTTGCATCTTGGCACTTATGAAAGGTTGACAACTGCAGAGAACAAGGAGACCTAGCACGGGCGAGTATGTGCCTTTCTAAAGCAATTAGGGCAGATCCTAATGATATCGATCTCAGATATTCACATGCATCTCTCTATATTGAACTTGGAGATTATCAAAGAGCTGCTGAGTTATTTGATCAAATAGTGAAAATATGTCCTCAGGATGGTAAAGCACTGAAGGCCGCTGCAGAGGTTTGTTTTTCCTTACTTGTTGCTTATGAATATATTCTTTTGATTCCTTATTTGTGATGTACAATCAATTGAATTATTCCCATTGTCAGCAGTCTTTGTGTTTCTCGTGCTCTTAACAATTGGTTTTCCTGTTTCTTAGTTTTGAAATATGTGTAACCATGTTAGGTTTAACTGTGAAAGCCTAAAGTAGAATAGTTGTTAATGTCAAACAAATGCAAAGATGCTTCCTTGCTTAAAAGGTAAAACAACACAACATGTCATTTTGAGTATGGTATCTTGTTAACGTGCTTTAAATTGAGTACATTTTCCCTTCTTTCACAAACAAATTCATGGCTTGTTTGATCAGGAAAAATTGTTGAGCATGCTAGTTTTCTGTTGAAACTAAATTAGTCATCTTATTGAAACTGTAGGTGGGAATAGCTTAGTGAATTAGGTTAATCTAAACCTCCCTAGTATTTATGTGTGTGTGTGTGTGTGTGTGTGTGTGTGTTTGTGTGGGTGTACACTGGAGTACTATTGCATATGTATCCCTACATTAGCATTGTATAAGTCAACAGAAACCAATGTCTCGCTATTAAGCTCAGTTATATTTATTTTGATCACAATTCACAAATATTTAATGGTTATCCATCATCATTCCTGCACATCTTTTTTGTTGATTTGTAGCCTACCTATTTTTGAAGAGGTGAATGGGATTAAATGAATGCAACTTTCGGGTTAATATGGTATGTCATTGGTCATCTTTATTTAAATTATTTGTTTAAATTCAACTTAGGTGGACTTTTGCTTCTAGGAGAGATAAGATAGACATAGTGGTTCCCCATGAGATACTAGGCATATTAAAATATTTTCTTGAACACGTCACAATATGTGCACATAGTGCTTAGCTTAGTGTTTGTTTTATTAGGTTAAAATATGGAATTTTTGTTTGATTAATTTTATATCCTGATTCAAATGAAGAAAATTCACCTGCTTATGGAACTAATAACTATCTATTTGGGGCCTTACCTGCTGTCTCACAAGTTATTGTTGATTTTGTAAATATCTGTCTCACAAGTTATTGTTGATTTTGTAAATTCACTTTCAATAAAGTGAAAACAACATTGGGAATAGATTCTAGAATTGTTAAGTGATTGGCATATTTAATTTCAGATCTTTTTTCTTCTTTTCTTTTCCTTTTCCCATGTGGTACTTGGTTACAAGATATCTTGTGCTGGATCACTATGGTTACCATGACACTTTCTTGTTCTGATATTTCGAGTTAAAAATATTGAATTGGTATAGATTAGCACAAGCAAGCACAGCAGGATAATAATTGATGTATATATTGTGGTACAATACAATAAAGGCAAAGATGTTGGTGGTTGGGGTAATTCCTTTTGTATATTGGGTAATTACTTTCTTCGTTTTTCCTCTCCTACTTCTGCTGTCCTAAATAATTTATGCATAAACTTCACTCCTTTGATGCCCTTTAGATTGTCTTTCCTTTTTGTTTAAATTTGTTCCCTGACAAAACAAAAAGTGAAGCCTCCTATTTTCCCACTAGTTGTGTTTGTTGCTCTCATAGGAGCATTCTTGCTCGTAAAAGGAGGAAAGAAGCTCACAAAATGAAAATGGACTTGTTGGAAATGATTCATTTACTTAGTCCAACGGGTATGAACATAAGAATCTAATGTATATGGTCCTTACTATATGTTTGTTGATTGATGGTTATGACCTGTGTCTGGGTGATATCTACAGTCATTGGTGATATTTAACTTTGGTAGTCTGGACTGCTGTGTTGACTGTCAACAATTAGTTGATGTCTGACTAGTATGTATTTTGATGGTTTGGGGGTGTGAAATAAACGAGGATTAAGTTTAATCCGGAGATTGAGTTACTAACTTCAAAAGAACTATTGGGTCATCCATGACTTGTAAAAGGAAATTTCAAGTAAATGATGACTGAAGGTAGCTCTAATATACTTTATAAGGTTTTGCTTTACAAGGACAAAGGCCTAATCAATAAGTCAAGCGTCTCTTCCTCTCTCTTATTTCCAAATTCTTGTTGCTCTTGTCAAAAAGTTTTATGTTCACTTGTTGCATTCCCTGGTGTGAAATATCTACTGTTTTTTTTTTTTAAATTTATAATTTGGTTGATGATTACTTGATCTGGATTGTGCAACATACTTATGAAGAATGCCTGTT
Source organism: Erythroxylum squamatum (assembly GCA_025629845.1). Classification (NCBI taxonomy): domain Eukaryota; kingdom Viridiplantae; phylum Streptophyta; class Magnoliopsida; order Malpighiales; family Erythroxylaceae; genus Erythroxylum; species Erythroxylum squamatum. The sequence continues at coordinate 23,186,271 of JAOTBA010000003.1, read as the reverse complement.
AATTCTGCTTAGTTATCCTCACAGTGGAAAGCTTTTCCCTTAACTATCCTATTATCTTCTTTCTTTTCAGCTTTACTTCTATACTGGTCAAATTGAACGAGGTCTTAACATTTTGGAGGACTATATCAAAGATCATCCAATGGAAGTTGATCTTACTGTGCTTGATTTACAAGCTTCTTTATTCATGGAAATTAATGCTTATAACAATGCTCTTCAACATATTGAACATGCTTGTTTGGTCTTCTACTCTGGAGAGGAACTCCCTTTGCAATTAAAAATCAAAGCAGGAATCTGCCATATTCACCTTGGGAATCTTGAAAAAGCGGAGGTTTGTTGCATCAGTTAGTGACCTTTCTCATCTTCACATTTATTCAAAACCATAAAAGAAAGGAATTTGGTAATTTATATCATTTTCCTGTTCTTTGTAAGGAATAGCTACATTAGACATTATTATAACTATTAATGATACAATTAAAGAAGGCTAGCAACTCGCAATTGCACAAATAAATTATTTGTTTCTAGGTATCTAGGTCTATTATTGTCTTAACTGGCTTTATTTATTTTTGATAATTTATTGCACTGTACATTTGATAACACTCGTGACTTTTTTACGTCAGAAAGCAAAAATCTATTATAATTCTCATCTCATGAACTGCTATTGATTTTGAATCATTTCCTATCCTTTGGAAGGAGTAGCTACATTTGACTTTCTTCTAACTGTTCATGATATTATAGACCCTTATATACCATCAAAAGAAGGCATAGCAGTTATTGATTGTACAAACTTGTAAATTTCTTCAAAATTGTTTTTGTTCATTGTAATGATCTTATAGATTAAGTTTCTAGGTGCTCATTTTATTATTCCCTTAATCAACTTCATTTGTTTTTGATAATTTGTTTCTGCTGTACATTTGAGAGCACTTGAATCTTTTCTCTTTATATCAATAATAAAAAAACTATTTACAATTCTTGTCTCTTTCTCTTCTCCTATTGGGGTTTGAATCCTTATAGGAGCAGTGTTTTCTTCATAGTGGTTAGACATTTGGACGTAACACACAGTGGATGAATTTATACTAACATTTATTTTCTTTTAATTGTGTGACAAGGTTCAGTAGAACTTGTAAAAGCATATGAAGTTTGGGCTGCGTTTAATATTTCTGCTGCTGAATCTTTTTGTATCATTTCTAGATTCTGTTGGGTGGTCTTCAGTTGGAGGCTGTCTCCAATCATTCTGATTTGATTACTGAGGTTGCTGATGCTTACATGAGTCTCAAATATTACCATTCTGCGTTGAAATATTATCATATGTTGAAGCCACATGTTGGGGATAAGAAGGTATGTACTTGAATATTTCTTTGATAGGACTTTTGTTATCAAACAATGATTTTGAAGAAGGACTTTGTTTTGTTTGTTTGTAACAGAGTGAATTTACCATAGAGTTGTTTGTAAACTACTTTTGAACTGTGTTTCTATTGGTTCTTATTTACATTGGATTTTTGGTAGGAGTTAAAAGAAATGCAAAAGTTAATTCTTTTGAGTGTTATCTCTAATCACTGAAAAGAGGAGAATAATGTGATTGATGCACCTTTTGAGCCCATTTTAAACATGTAGATGCATTACTGCTAGCTGGCTATTGTTTGTTACGCTGGCAATATTTCCACCGTGAAGTCTTGGGGGTATAAGTTATGTGCATTGGTTACTAGATGAAGCTGTATCATTTCCCACTGGCTTCCATGTAATGATGCAAGTAAAACATCAATTCAGAACTATCTATTGGTATTGAAGAGTACAACCTAGCTAGGGATACTGCATCTTAAACTCTAGGCTCAAAGAACTTGATGTTTGAGATAGAAAATAGGAGAAACAAATGTTTCACTGCACTATTTTATTAATAGTCTTGCAAGCCTATATATACAGAATTCCTACCCATATAAGAAAACCTTAAAAATACAAAATATGGTAACTTTAAATAGGCAGAGGTGCAACCATAAATATAGGTAATAATACACCCATAAAATAAACAATCATTCAGCTGTAAAACACATGAAAGATTCCTACAATATAGTTGTCAACAATCCCTCAAGGTGGTACATAAATATCTTGCATGCCTGTGTTGCAAACGAACTCATGAAATGGTTTACTTCCAAGCCCTTTGGTAAAATATCAGCTAGCTGACCTGCCGAAACCATATGAGAAATTGATGTAGGACTAGTAGAAGATATATCAAACTACTAGCTAAGACTCACAAAATTTACAAGTTCTATTGCTAGAATTTGAGTTTTATGTTTGGAATGTCATCTTAGGTTGCTGGAGTTTCAAGTTTGGAATAGCTGGAATTTTAGGATTTGTATGAACGTGAATTGTATATATCTTTGTAAGAGTACAAGATGTACGGATTTATAGCTATTCAGCCACCTAAGGAAAGAATCCTAGAAAATAAAGGTTAATTGACAACATATGGAGATATGGGACTAGTAATTGAGTCAAATTCTTTTGGAGATATGGGACTAGTAATTGAGTCAATAATTTTAGGCAACATAATTACATTAAATCCTAGTTGTAGGCTCATAAACACTTCTTGTAAGTCTTTATTAAGAAAAGCATTTCTGACATCTATTTGGTGTAGGGACTAGTTATAATTAGTGGGTAAGGACAATAATGCCCGGATGGAGTTGTTTCTGTCAACTGGAACGAAAGCAAAAGTTGACAGATCCACTTAAGCCAATCACATAGAGGATGTAAAAGTTGCACATATCGTGAATTTCAGATTTAGTTAGGCCTATTCTTAGAGCAACAAACAACCTATATATGCCTAGTACAGATTTAGTTCTTATTGCTCTTGGAATGAAACTTGTAAGTGGTGTAAAAAGCTTTACGTGGCATTATGGTTCTGAAGTTGAATGGAGATATGGCTTTTCACATTCCTCGTACTCTTTTGAAGACTTTTCTCCTATTCTTATATAATTCCTGCATAATGGTAGTACCATGGTAAAACATATCTGCATAATGCCAGTGTTGATTTTATGCTTGCTCTCTCGTGCATAATAATGATATTCAGACTTCATTATTTTCATGTGCTCATGATGCCCTTTTAGGTGGGCTATATTCAATCAAGAATTGCTCAGTGCTACCTTTCCTTGGAAGAAAGAGAAAAGGCGATTATGTTCTTCTACAAAGGTGAAATGAACTCTTTTGTAATTTCTGTAGTCAAGTGGAATGGGATTTGACATTCCAAATATTCAAATTTTAGGGCCTTCTTTGTGCTGAAACACATTTACCAAAGAAAATTAATTTCATTGATGTACATGGGAGCTTGCATTACTGTCTACTTTTCCCCTTGAACTTAAAAGTAGTTGTGCATCTGTCAATTTGAAAATCTATGATCAACATTGTGGCCAAGAAGAAAGATTCTTGAGACACCATTTTTCTTATTGCAAATATCATTGGTAAAACATATATGAAGAACTTTGTTAAATTTGTAGATTCTAGTTCATTGGTTTTTGTTCGTCCAAACAAGGTTTTTCAGCCTAGATGGTTACATTCTTACAAGGTAGTTGAGGCACTCACCTTGATCCTAAGGTGAGAATTTCAGTTTTTCTTAGGTGTTAGATGGGGTATTCAATTTTTCCTAGGCGCTTTAATACCTTTGACCTCTAGAAATGTGCTTCCAAACAAGTGCCTAACTAAGTTTATTCTTGGCTGTTGCTTTATATCCCTTCTTATATTTCATTAGTGTTTGTTTTGTATATTTTCCGTATTTTCAGAGCTTTATCCTTTTGGTTTCTAAGAGTCAGCAGTCTTTTAGCTTTTTAGCTGCTTACTCTCAAGTTTTGTTACCTTGAAATAATTGCCAAATGCACAATATTAATTAGCGAATGCTAATTTAGAAATTTAACGAAGAACATATGTAGTATTTCAATAACAGTAGAGTTCCTTTTGTCACAAAGGTATCTATATTTATTTTGGGCTGCTTATTCTCCTCCTCTTGTGTCCTATGACTCTAGCCAGTTTCTTATGCTACAATATAACAAGCTAAAAAGTCTATTAATGTGTCCTTCACCTCTAACTAGTGTCTGATGACTCCAACTAATCATGTTTTATATGGCTTATATATTTTTTAAATATTATTTCAAAAGGATACTACATTGCTTCTATATGTATGTATTAGATTTATTATAAGAGAAACTTCTCGGGAATAAAGTTGATGAATTTTAAATACTTATATTAAACTTGTGGTAGAGAACAAATGCTTATTTGAACATCTTGAAAGGTACAGGAGAATAGTTGGTAATTCAATTACCTTGGAATTATTAGGTTTGATATATCTTTAGTAGTGTAGTAAGTCAGTTGTCTCTTTGAGACTTGCAAGCAATGTTTTGAGTTTTAGATATTTGTATAAAGCACTTGGTTCAGGTTTGTTTTACAGTGATGGACATAATTTGAATTGATAACTACTCCGATATGGATTACATTGGATCTTTAGTTCAACTAGAGATTATGTGTATTTACAGGAGGTAACTTGTGTGAAGATTAGGAAAATATCTACTGTTGGTGCAATATCTATTTTATTTAGGTTCATTTTCATATGTTTATGTGGCGGTTTTAGTAGATTCATTGGAAATCCCTTTTGTTAGTCAATTTGTAGAGTTAAGAGTTTGGTTTCAATTAGACCCTGTATATGATAGATAAATGGGCATCCTAATGACTTGTTTGTACATCTCTGGGATAATTATTGAATCTTCAATAGCTTCACTAAGTTCATACATCTCTCCCCTTAATCTCCCTAGATCCTTATATTTCCAATTCTCTAACTAAAACACTCCTTTATTGCCTATTTCTCCTAATTACTCACTTCATAATGAAAGCTCCTTAGATCCACCCATTCAATTAAAGTAGGATTCATGATGGTTAAAGTTGCAAGAGATGGATGATCCCAACAAAAGTGATAAGATATGGTCTCCAAATAGTACAACTAGTTATCCTTAGCATGTCCAATCCTCTTCCTTGAGCTCTGGTCTTGAAATTCTCAATAAAAAGGGTGAAAAAAATGGCTTGGCAATTTGTGTCTTTGGTCAATTTTTGTACAGAAAACAATGTTAGTGGGTAACTTAAGAATATGAAATACATTTTTTATTAAGAAGACTGGGTAAGGTATACATCTACTAAGCTTGTTATAGTGGTAATTGACCCATCAGTAACGGCAAATTTCCTGTTCCTTGTATATGGAGTAAATGAATGAATCATATGGTCTGTAGCCCCAAAACTTATAGCTTAAATATTGCTTAAGAGAGCTAATGAACTCGAATCTGATAGTTTATCAAACTCAGTTAACTGATTTCTTAGTTTTCCAGTTTATTCTCTGTTGCAACTTCCTAGTTCTTGAAACTTTTTCTTTATTGCTATGTGTTCCATGAGCCAAACAAGAAGTCTTCTGCTGGTTTCTCTTATTGCTCCGCTGTTAGCTTGAAAGTGTTCCATGCAATTTTGAACATTGTTCGTTAGTGCGGCTTCTAGCAAAATCTAAACGAAAGACCCTCCTTACCTTCTCTACGTTGTCCTACTCTGGCAATTCAGCTTTTCCGTAATCCTGGGTTAGAATTTGTGGTTTAGCTGAAATTTGTTGAGTGGTTTCTGCAATGGTGTTTAATGCTGAATTTTCCACAGTTTTTGGGTTTAAACATCACATTCTGCCTACAATCTTCAGTCCTATCAAGTGAAATTGTTTCATTCAGCAAGGGGATTTCTTTCTTTTCCAAAATCTGCCGCCTGATATGATGAAATTCAGGATTCAAGCTGCAAGAAAATCATACACCTGATCCTTTTGAGCAAAATCTTTTATTTTTATAGAATAATAATGACTACACTGCAAATCAACAGTCCTATAGTAATCTAATGCATATATATGGATTTTACCTCCTGGCCTTGCTACTCTGGCATTAGAAATGGATTTTGCTATATGTTAGTTGATATACATGTTACACATTGCCCAACTTAAATGTATCTTTAGAAAGTATAGGAGGTATTCACCAGCAAAGTTAATTGATTAAAGTTCTGCAGATTTTAATTCTAAGAATCTTTCAAGAAAAGTTGGTTTTATGAAGAACAGGAAAATTTTTTCACCTAGTTTAGTGCTAAGCCAGTTTGAAGATTAATTGCAAATTCTTTCATTCTAAGTTTGCTGGCATAGTTTGTTTGTATTCCTATATAATGAAGCTAGAGCTTCCTTTCTATATTGAGTTTAGACGGTTTGATTCTTGCATCTAAAAAAAAATCTTTGTAACTTGTTTCTCTGGCCTTCAGCTTTGGATGGTCTTGAAGATAGTGTTGGTACCCGACTAACATTGGCATCGATGATGCTTGAAGATGCTAAAGAAGAAGAAGCCATTTCTTTGCTGTCTCCTCCAGAAAAGATGGGTAACACCTTATGATAAACTTTGCCCCCAGAAATTGATTTTACATATGTGTAAAACGTGCTGAAGATATCTTCCTATTGTGCTACATACAGACCCTGTTGATTCCAGTTGTGAAAATCAGAAGCCATGGTGGCTTGATGGAAAAATTAAATTGAAGCTTTGTTATATATATCGAGCCAAAGGCATGCTTGAAGACTTTGTCAATACCATCTTCCCCTTGGTTCGTGAGTCACTTTTTGTCAAAACCATACGACCAAAGGTAATGATAAAGGAAATCCACGGTTTGGAGCTTCCATAATATGTTCACTTTGTAAGTTTTTAGTAAATATAATAGTCTCAGTTTCAGTAGCTCACTTCCAAAAGGAATCTGAGATTTAATGTCATAATAATATAATTTAAGAAAAAGATCTAATTGACATGCTAATTTTGATTTTATTCCATTTGGTTGCCACTCTGATGAACATTTGCTATTTAAAAATCCTGATCCCATATTCCTCATAGTTTTTTCATGGAGGTTTTGGTAGACCTATATGTTGTATTTGTCCATTGCAGTTGCCTAATCATGATTTTTGTTCTGATTGATTCATGACTGATATCAGGTAAAGAAAAGGCTCACATTGAGCATTCTCCGAAAAAGAACCAAAATACTTGATATTGGAGAAGGTGTAGATGTATTTGGGGGAGTGAGACCATTGGCTTCTCGATCTGATTTGTGAGTAGCAAAATTTTCTGCATTTGTGCTTTTAAGTGTATTTCACAATTCATTAGTTTATGGTGAAAGAAAAAACAACAGACGGCATACAGAATTCTGTTATTCTTTTTACTGATACGGACACATGTTTGGAACAAAAGGAAACTTGCAAATTAGACTTGATAAAGTATATTACTCTTCATATCATATTTCAGGACTGGAGTTTCTATCTTTTCATTTTGATCCAATTAGTATCAAGTAGATTTGATCCTTCAAATTGGTGGAAAGCCAATCCTATTATGTGTGGTCTTTATAGATCAAAAGCTGCCAGAGCAAGAAAGTTGCTTCAAAAGAAGGAAGAACAAAAAGCTGCAGCAAAAGCAGCTGGCATTGACTTCCATAGCGATGAATCTGATGATGACTGTTGGGTAAAGTTTAAACGAGTGTTTTTAAATTCTTGAGTTGGAATACTGATAAAGCCCTTTGCATTAGGCCTGACTAGTAGTTTATCTTTTCCGGATATTTTCCAGCAAGAAGTGATCAGACTGCCTCCGCTGCCAAATTTTCTAGAGAATGAAGAGCATCATGTTCTTATTATAGATGTTTGTACTCTTTCTCTCTTCTTTTTCTTGTATATTAAGTAGATTGTATATGAAAATGCATGTCTGTACGGTCACACAAACACAAATTTATAACTGTGTATTTGAATAATTTCTTGGGCATGTTCTAATAGTTTTAGCTTTTTACTTAAATGATTTCTTGACATGGTATTAGAGCTTTTATGACTAAGAGGTTTCAAGTTCAGATCATGATATTGTTGTGTATGATCGATTTGTGATCTATCCACACTTGTTATGGGGAGTGTGTTAAATTAGTAATTGGACCATTTTCCAAGTCTTACCCAACTGTTTAAGATTTATAAATGGATTCTTGACAACTACAGTACAGTTTTTCCCTTTCTACAAAATCATTTAATGCTCATTTTTGCGTGCTTTTCATTTTTCATACACAGAACTTTCAAACTTTCTATTGGTATTGAACTATCTTACATTAAGTCCCACTTTCTAATAGTGCTTTTTAATATTCCTTGTAGTTATGCAAAGCATTGCAATCTTTGCGGAAGTATTGGGAAGCCCTAGAGATTATTAGCCTCACTCGAAGATTGGCAATTGACAAATTGCCTGCTGAAAAGCTGGATGAACTTCAGTCTCTTGTAACCCGTAATCTTCAAACTTTTAAGACGATCATCATTCTTATTCTGCACTTCCCAAAGTCAACTTTGAGTGCATGTTTCTGAAATTAAAATTATTTTCCTTCATAGAAATAATTTATGGAATTATATATTTTTGCTGATGCACAGTATCTTGTATATGTTTCTACAGAGATATCATACAACATCACTGATCCCAAGTATGGATTCGATTGTGTACGATCTATTGTTGTTCAGCATCCATATAGTTTTTCTGCCTGGAACTGCTACTACAGGATAACGTCAAGGTGCTTTATACCCTTTTTCCTGCACAAGGTGTTTTATACTTTGTAGTGGTTTATACTGTCTTTTTGCATTGGCTGAGGATCAATATGGCAATTAGAAGAATGTTTTGATTTTTATGGCCTGTTATTTTGTTAGTTCATCGAGCTTAAGCACAGCCGCTACTTTTAAAACATTGGCCTTGGGAGTCAATCAATGTTTTTCAAGAATATAGCATACCTGGTTAAAATTAAGCCCTCCTAGGAGTCATATCATGGCAAGCTACTATAGTCTGTTGTGTTAGGTTGTGATGAAGTTGGATATTTGTAGTGGCTATTTTGGACTAGGATATGGTTCCTTATGCTTGCTTGTTTTTCAGTACAAATAGCTAACAGATTTACTATGACTTTTTACTATCACCTGACTGGTACTGAAGCTTTTTCTTCTGTTTAATACAAGGCTAATTTTGGTTGGTTAATCCAATCAGTTCATCAATGATCAACAAGTATGATGATTCTAATAATGATTTTGCACATATATTATGTGCATCTCATTGGTGGCTTTAAAGACCGTGTGAATTGACTTGGATTGTTATAACAAAACATAAAATAGAAAAAAGAAAAAAAATCTAAAAATTATAAAACAACAAACAAATAGGAAAAAGCAAACACTGAATAATAAATAAGTAATAGGAAAGAGTCTTTTATAATTAGACTGCACATCGTGTGATATCATATTATGTATCTCTGTAAAATAGCTGTCCCTTACTCTATACTTGCTATTAGGGCAAATAGCTATTGGATCACTTCTCCATCAACTTTATTGTTGAAACAAGATCATAGCTTTCAAGCTCTTTTTTTGGTCTTTAGTGTCGAAAAAACTTGACCTTCATTGTCAAATATGTCGGGCTTCAATGCTTTACAAGAGACAGCCTTATTCCTGGTATCAACCTGACCTACTTGTCAAATGTATGTGAGTTTGTTTGTGCTAAGCATCGACATTAATTGTTGCCATCATTTGTTTTGTTGTCATTGCCTTCTGCCACTGCTGATTCGTCCTTATCATTTGTTCCCTTGTCATTGCCTTCTGCCACTGCTGATTTGTCCTTGTCTTATGCTAATTAGAGGTTCATCAGCACTGTTTGAATTGAAACTGTAGTGGTCTTCATGCCGGCCCATTGTTGTCAGCCCTAACCAGGGATTCAGCAATGACCTTTACCAGTGCTAATTATCTTGAAACCCTAGCCCCACCTTGCTTTATTAATTGTATTGCAATGAATCATATGTCACATGGTCCTCCTTAATAATTTATTTTGTAAACAAGATCCAACCACCATAAAAGTTCCATTGCCAATAGCTTAAGTACTTTTTCAAGGGAGCATTCACCCTTAACTTCTTATTTGACTACAAATCTCATCTCTGTTCTCCAGCTTGTCGAAGACCTTACTTGTATGCTTAAGTGACCAAGCTTGGATCTCGAGAAAGACCTATTGTTTTCTCAAGATGCCTCCTCAACCAACAATTTTAAAATCTGGCTCCAACGTTTGGATCATCTTTCTTTAAGTGACCTTCTATCCTTGTTTTGTGGTATCTTACATAAAGATTTTGATTGTGAAGTATGTGAAATTGCTAAAAATTACTCAGCCCCTTTTTCCCATATTCATTAACAAACTGTTCTATAACATTTTGTGATGACTAAACACTCGAGTACTTTGGCTTTTCTTGATGAAAGAAGAATCTGAAGTCCCCATTATTCTTTTAAATTTTCTTGGCAGAATTTGAATACAGTTTAGTGTCGATAAATGTATCTAAATAGATGACCGAGCTGAATACTTCAATCACGCTGACTTAGTTTTCCGATCCAATGGGACCATCCAAGAGCTCATGTGTTGGTCCTATTCAGTAAAATGGAGTTGTAGAAAAGAATTGCTGTGTACTTGATGCAACTTGAGTCCTCTTGTTGCAAATTAATGTTCCTAAACAGCTGTGAGAGGATTTCACTTTAATTGCCACACCTCATTAAATTTACCCCTTTTTGCATGCGTACTTACTCATTTGATTCACAAATTCAGGTGGTCTTTTTTTCTCTTGGTTTCATTTGGTGGTTCTTTTAATTTTCAAAATCTTTGGTTGCATTCCTTGTGTTCAAAAATGTCCTTGAGTTCAACATATGCAAGTAGCAGAGTCAAAGATGCTAGCTAGGCCAAATTCAACAACTTCAATGAGCTTTGGTTGAGGAAAATGAAAGGAGTTAAAAAACGAGGTTGGGTCAAATGTAAATCCATGATTCCAACCACAAAATTTCAGACCAGGCTTAGGCCTAGGACTCGAGCTCGGTTTGACCCATTGTCACCCCTCTTTATTGCATTGGAGAAAGGAATAATATCATGTACTCAATATTCTATCCCCCATGTCCCTTTCCATTACCTCTTCACAGCATACAATTTTCGCTTCAAATCTAGAATTCGTAACTATTTCAAGAACTATCCATGAAGTTTTAGAAGATGATAATTGGTCTCTTTCTATGATAGAGGAAATGAATGCATTGCAAATGGAATTTTGGAAGTGGTTGACAGATTGAGAAGAAACGGAGTAGATGGGTTTATACCATCAAATCTAGTTGATGGTTATTGAAGGTATAAATAAAATTAGAGCAGTTACGAAAATTTGGCTTGTACGTGTAAAGTTGACTAAAAGAGAACTTTGCACCAGTAGCGAAAGTCAAAACAACAACGGTTACATTATCCTTGGCAGCTCACTTCATATGGGGGCTACAACAATTTGGCGTGAAAAATGCTTTCGTTGATGAAACCTTAGAAAAAAAGGTGTTCATGGAGGTATTAGAAGGTTTTTATGGCAAATTTCAACAGGATAGAGTGTGCAACCTAAGAAAGTCACCTCAAACATAATTTTTAGATTCACAAAATTAATGGTTTCGATATAGAGTCAAAAAGATGTCACCCTCTTCATAAGGCACTTGATAGAATTCATAGGAGGAATTGAAGGCCGAATTAGTTGAGGAATTTGAAATAAAGGATCCTAGGTAAGCTCAAATACTTCTTTGGGATTGAAGTGACTTGACGGAGAGAAGGATGTTCATATCACAAAGTAAATATGTATTTGAATTTATTAAAGTGATCAGGAAGTTAGTATGTGGGTTTGTCAATGTGCCAATTGCACAAAGCTACTAACTAGAAGGATAATGGAGAACCTTCACTGGGTTTGTCAATGTGCCAATTGCACAAAACTATTGAGTAGAAGGATAATGGAGAACCTGTTAATGAAGGTTGCTAGTAGAAATTAGTAAGATGTTTGATCTATTTGTCTCATAATAAAGACCAGAAGTGGCATATGCAGTGAAAATATTCAGTTAATTGATGTACAATTTAAGAGAGCACTTGCAGGAAAAACATGGGTCATATTGTTGGGAAATATTCAGCTGAATATTTCCTATGATATTATTGACTCCTAAAAGTCAATAAATCAGATCAGATAACATGCATCAGATCTAATATTGTGTACAAATATTAGGAGATTAGTATAGATATTAGAAGATTATGTACAGATACTAGTTTCCTAAATTAGCTAGCTCTATTTCTATATATACATGTAACTATGTACTGATGAAAGTATGAAAAGAAATACAACTGTTCAGTATGAAAAGAAATACAACTGTTCAGTATTTCCGCACATACAGTACCTCAAGATTAAACCAGGAAGAGTACTATTTAAAAGAATGAAGAACATAAATATAGAAGCTACCTTAATGCTTTCTACTCTAGATCTTTAATGAATTGAGGTTTACGAGTGGGTATTATATGCTACAGGTGGAAATCTCATTTTTTAGTAGAAATAAAAAATAAGTGGTAGGAACAGAGGAACTGACATAATTCATGAATTTACGAAATGTTATGGTTAACTTACTTAGAGATCTAAGGATAAAAGGAGTGGTGTTGGAGATATTGATATTTGTAGTTCTTTTTAATTTTGACATTGTTGAATATTCTAGATCTTGTACTATCTCCTTGTATGCTACATGAAGGTCATGTATTGAACCACTATTGTAAATAGGAGGGCTGAAATATGTGTAACTCAACATTATTTTTATTCTACAGGTTGTCTGTCTAATAATGTTGCAGTTCTGGCGTTCCGTAAACGTGTAGTTCTTGGGTTATGGCGTGGATTTTTTTTCTTTTTTTGAAAAGCTTGAATACACGAGGCTTATGTGAGATAATGCATTCTTAAGATCATCTCGGAAGGCAGGAAAAGAAAATTGAATATTGGAGGCCAAGAGAACTATGCAACTCTCTTTTAGTCCTCAACTGATATAGTATCTTCTTTAATATAATTTGTTTTGTTATGGGCTTTCCAAGGGTGTTATATGAGACAGTGTCTGCCAGTCTATTGTTGATGTGTACCAGCGCCGCTGATGATTATGGCTTACCTTCAATATATTTTTTTTAACCTCATGCTCTGTGCTTTTTAGTAGATACAACTGCTTGCCTAGATATACTGGTTATCCTGGTATATCCGTTATTTAGCACATTGAATTTTTTTTGCTTTGGTGTTCATCTCACGTCAACTACCCTGCATTATACTTTTCCTTTGAAGTTGTTCATGAACAAAATTGAAAGCACTCATTTGATCAATATTCTTCTGTCTAGTATATGTTAGGTTTTGGTAAAAATGGCAGGAACACTGAAGATAGTTTATTCAAATTTTCTTTCATTAATTTCACTCATGCACTGGTGTTCATGTATACTTTTTCTAATGATATCATAGGTTGGGAAAGAGTTATTCGAAACATGCAAAATTTCTACGTTATATGCGAGCAAAACACAGTGAAAGTGCCCCGCCTCTAGTAATTTCTGGGCATCAATTTACGATGGGCAGCCACCATCAAGATGCTGCAAGAGAATACCTAGAAGCTTATAAATTATTGCCAGAAAGTCCTTTAATTAACCTTTGTGTTGGTAAGGTTTGCTCGTGTTTTTTTGTTTTCCCTTCTCTTTGTTTGATAGATATTATGTCTAAAGTTATTTTATTTATAAGATCTGTTATATGGTAATAATGCAGTTTATATAAAATTCTCTTTCTTCTTCTTTACCAGGAACTGCATTAATTAACTTAGCGCTTGGATTTAGACTTCAAAACAAGCATCAATGTGTTGCACAAGGCTTAGCATTCCTGTACAACAATCTACGACTTACTGCCAATAGTCAGGTTTGCAGCCATTGTTATACTTGTTTAGTTTCAGTTGATTGGATTACCGACTTTGACAACTTAACTTCTGTGTTGCCAAATTATTAGATTTTAAACCACATTATTATTAATGAATTTGCTTGAAGGACTTCCAATGTAGATATCAGTGAAAACTCGAAGATTCAATGATAGAGTTGGTTTCTATATTTAAGGGAGTTTAGAGTTAAAATTGTAATTACAGTTATTGAAGTATCCAACAGTTGTGCATATAGAACCATGGACTGGCAATGTTTTTATAGAATGGTAATTAACATATAATAGCACAAATTCTCTTGCAGGAGGCATTATATAATATCGCTCGTGCATTCCATCATGTTGGACTCGTATCTATGGCGGTCTCATACTATAAGAAGGTGCTTGCGACTTGTGAGAAAGATTACCCCGTTCCAAAACTTTTGGATGAGAGTACAAATCCGACAGAAAACCTTAAGCCGGGGTATTGTGACCTGCGGAAAGAGGCAGCCCACAACTTGCATTTAATATACAAAAAAAGTGGAGCATTAGATCTTGCTAGGCAGGTCTTGAAAGATCACTGCTCATTCTGAAGAAATATCCTCACTGCTTACATTAGTGCTCATTCTGAACAATTATTTTAAGCGCAAACATTGGTTAGTATCCATGAGACTTATAGATGACAATGGTTCATGCTGATCACGGGCTACAATTTTTTTCTCTTGCCCAAATTCTGATTATTTTTTTAATAAAATAATCTCATTTTTGGTCAATTGATTCTTATGTTATTTTAACTCTTGACCAATTCAGGTTGTTCAAGTCAGGCTGGGTTGACTTTGGGCGTAGGCCAAATTATCATAAGACCTGGAGGGGCAATCTAATTTGACTCTCAACAAATCATTCGCCAAGGTTTAAGGTTCTGATTGTAAATTTGATGGTCAAGTAGTAGGGTCCATATTGTTGCTTAATAGATTTATGAACATTCTTGTAATTATGTTATTGATTTATGAGTTAAGTTTTATCTTTAATTATGAAATTGATAATGTCTCTTGAATTAATTAAAATATTTGCATCTTTTCAAACATAGTGAAACCATAGTGATGAACTATGATCGCATTTTTGTTTATTTGAAAGAATTTGTCATGATAAAGTTCATTTTCAGTTCACTTTCGTTACAATATTGCTTAATGGATTAACTTTTCATATTTCTTTTCTCTTGCCTCATCATACTCTCGAGCTATTGCATATTGTTTCTTTGTTTTAACATTTTCGCATGAAGGAATTCCTCAAAACATAACATAGCATAGAGGTTAGACGAAATGAAAGGCTGAATATCTTCAAAATGTCGGAAACGGTGATAAAATAGATTAGTAATCTTGTCTTCACACGACTAAATAATTGGCTAACATTTTTGTCAACAAATAGAAAAGTCATTTGACTGTTTTAGGAGAAGCCAAACATTGCTGTCTTGGCTTTCCCATGTTAAGCTCTCTTTACTTATCTAGGCTTGCTTATATCCACCAAGAGGTTGCATTACAACATTTTGAGCATATATTAAACACATTTATTAAATATATATACTAAGGACGAGTTGGGACGGACGACCACGCAATCCATCCCGCTCGTCCATTTAATCTAACGGTTGCTTTAACGTCCTTACAAAGCCTTTTTTCTCCGTCCATCTCTGAAAGTTCTAGAGAATAAACAGCCTAGAAACACAGCAACGATCTCCCTCTCTCAAACCTAGCCTCTGCTGCAACACCACCTTCGGCATCATCGTCATCCCTACCATCATATGTGATGGATCTTTCTTTCTCCCTCTCTCAAACCTAGATCGTCACCTCTACCATCATATGTCATGGTTATGGCGAAAACCCACATCGTGCGATCATCAATCACAACGCAATCCATCCCAATCTAGCAAGCCATCTTCCACGACCACCCATCAGAAGAACCACTAACATGACCCACATCACCCTCGACTCTTCTTCTTCGCCACCGAGGTTTGATCAGACCGAAACGGTACCGGTGGTTGGTCAAGAATCAGGAGGAGGTACTTGGGTGTGCGTTTTCGTTTTGTGGGGTTTTACACTGTTGGTGATCTGAATACAAGCTCCATTTTCTTTCTTTAAAATTTGGGATTTCTTTTTTGTTTGTTGGGTGCTTACGGGTACAAGAACTTTGCTGTTTAACAAACAAGACCCAGAAAACCCTTGTTCTTCTTCCGTCTACACTCTTTGTAGCAAGTCCGCCGTCACAGTCTAAACCTCGTCACACGTTGTTCGTCTCCCTCTCTTGGTTCGTTATTTTTTCTTTCTCGTTTTAGCTGAAGTTTTGAATTTGCTTTCTGTTAAGTTTGGGGTTCCCTATCTTTGTTCGTTCTTTGATTTTTGTGTTCTTTAAGGATGAGTTCAGGCGGTCTGAAGAGCACCCAACTACGCCTGATTATTCCCTTCGTTGGCAAAAACAAAGGCAACACGCAAGCACTGGGAGGTGAGGAGTACTTGTGATGTTTTGCAATTTATAGCCTATATGTTGTCTGAGGTTGTTTTTCTTGCATCCATGACGACAAATTTTGTGAACTCAGAACAAGTTCCAGAGTAAACAAAAATGAGGTTGGAATCTTGTGATACAACTTTACCTTTTTCTGACAACGCATAATTTTCTCATTGCAGCTGCTTGATTCTTGCTTGAAGTCACCACTTCTTCCAGCATATTTGGCTGCTTCTTTTGCTAAGAAATTGAGTAGACTGTCACTTTCAGTTCCTCCATCTGGAGCATTGGTGATTATTGTATTGATCCATAACCTCCTGTGAAGACATCCTTCAATCAACTGTTTGGTGCATCAGGTAGAAATTCACTCTTACTAACACAATTTTGCATCTCGTAAGCTCTACATCGGTGTGATCTGTCTGGTTTAGATCAATCTTGATTACTTTCTTTGTGGTTAGACTGATTGTTCCGGTTTAGAATGCTTGTGTTCCTTGCTTGAGTAATGACGATACCAATTCTTTCATTTGTCTTGAGCTAAGAAGTGACAAGCTTATCTTCGATCTCCTGTTTAACATGCATTGATCCTCTCTATAAAATGGACCTTTAAGAAAATTTATCATTAATCAAATTGGTTCTTCCTTCAGGAAAATGAAAATGATATTGTGAATGGCGATTTGGAAAAGACAAGGAATGATGATGCCAACACAGATTAATGCAGACCTGGCAGGAAAGCTTCATCAACAAAGCCTGGAACTGATCTTTTTGACAATGAGGAAAGAAATCCTATGAGGTCTAATGCCTTGAGTAAGTTCTTGGATATATTTATTCTTCTCGTGCATTTGTTGCATTTGATGAAATTGAACAAATGCAATGAAGGCCTAATTGTTTCATTGCATTCGTATTGGCTTAAAGCCTCTTTTCACATCGATTGTAGTGTCATTAAAATTCCTAATTGGCAGTTTGAATCTGATATCCTGTCTACAGCTCTGTGTATGTCGCTGAGTTTGGAATTGTCTAGCTTTCATTATTGTGGCATTATCTAGTTTTCATTGTTTTAATACTGCCAACCTAATGTCGTTGCTCAACCCTTTACCTAATGTGATTCTTTCCTCAAATTTTGGGAGCTGAACAACTTGCCCAAACGACCTTTATAAATCTGAGATTTCATATCATCAATTTTACGTGATATATGCTAGCACAGAAAGCGTGTGCGCTTCTTCATTTTTTGAGCAAAAAACAAAATTTGCCTCTATAAGGGTTAAAATTCCACTTCCTGCGTTATCCTTTTTTCTTCACAGTGGTAATGAAAATGTAGCCGAAAGGGTCTTTGGATGCTCTTCTGTTTCATTTTTTCACCAAATATTGATAATCTGGGGGTTGCAGTTCTGTTCTATTTCGTTTTTCACGAACCAGGTGTAATTATTCCTTTCCTTGTCTTTCTATTCACTATGCTTGACTTGAGGATTTTCATCGTAACTTACTGATATGAAGATTTTTAACAGTGATACAACACAGAAAGTTTTGAAAGGTGCTGCATTTGTTCATTTAAAATGTAATAACAAAGTTGCAAAGTTTGCTTGCGATCTTCCTTCTGTGTCTCCTCGAATATTACTTTCTGGTCCTGCAGGTATGCTTAATCTTCTGTCAATATGTTCTTTTTTTCTTATTTTATGTACTGCATGCCATTAATACTGATACTCATATCTTCCTAACCTATGGTAATTTATCTGACAGGGTCGGCAATCTATCAGGATACTCTGGCTAAACCCCTTGCGAAAGATGTTGGTGCTAGAATGTTTGTTTGCCAAATTTGCGTCCTTACTTTGATTTTCTGGATAAACAAATCCCTTTTACTCAGGATTCTTCTTTCATGGCTTGATTATATTTTTGCAGGGCTCAGCAGTGAGAGAAGCTGATTGTGTTAAAGAAAGTTCCAGAGCTCAAAGGCGATCTGCAATCACCAGACGAGCTGGGCAGGCAGTGTTACACCATAAGAAACCTACTTCCAGTGTTGAGGCAGACATTACTGGTGGCTCCACATTGAACTCTCAGGCTTTACCAAGGCAGGAAACTTCTACTGTAACATTCAAATCTTACATATTTAAAACAGGTTAATGCATTTTAATTTGGCAGTGTTACTGTTGGGTATTTTATTTATTTTACCATATTTTCAGTTTGTGGTATAGCATTTTTAAATTGCGAATTTTGTAGGTAACAGGGTCAAGTTTGTGGGAGCTGCAAAACCATCTGGGATCTTGCCTTTGAGGTTTATGCTCCTCTTTTTGATTCATAAGTTATTTCTGTATTTAACCAATTTGGCTGGACCCCCATTAATGAATATTTCAAACAGGGTCTTCAAATGTGTTTGTTTTGACTAAAATTGTAGTGGCATATCATGTATGTAATGAATTTATGTGACATAGGTCTTTCTTTTTGTTCCCGTACTTCAGTTTTTGCGTCATCCTTTTCATGCAAATTCATGTTGCCGTGGGTTTTATGTAATCAAAACATAGGTCTTTCTTTTTGTTCCCGTACTTCAGTTTTTGCATCATCCTTTTCATGCAAATTCATGTTGCCATGGGTTTTATGTAATCAAAACTTCTCCTTTTTGTCTGAGAAGGGGCCCTAGCATTGGCTTTTGTGGTAAGGTAGTCCTTGCTTTTGAAGGAAATGGAGCCTCAAAAGTTGGGGTTAGGTTTGATAAATCCATACCTGAAGGCACTGACCTCGGTGGTGTTTGTGAGGAAGATCATGGTTTCTTCTGTGCTGGTAACATTTCACTTTTTTTTTTGTTTATTCTATTTCTGTAATCAAATTTCACATTTTACTTTGTTATTTTACAGCTAATTCACTTCAGTTGGATAATTCGAGTGGTGAGGATGACAGGCTTGTTATCAACGAACTCTTTAAGGTACTTGTTCCTTTTAAGGGAGCTAATCTTAAATGGTAATTTGTTTTCCAATCTTTTGGTGCTAATGTTGGAGTATTTTGGTATTTATAGGTTATTTTAAATGAAAGTAAAAGCACTCCTTTGGTATTGTTTCTCAAAGATATAGAGAAGTCCATTGTGGGAAATCAAGATACCTACTCTGGCTTACAGAGTAAACTTCAAAATTTGCCAGACAGGGTAATTGTGATTGGCTCCCATACCCAGATGAACAATCGCAAGGAAAAGGTAATATCTTCTGGTTTCTTGGTGTTAGATGCTAATTTGTTATCTCAAAGTAGAGTTTTTTAGGTGTGTAGCAGAATGCCCTCACTTATTTGATTACCTTTTGATGTTTTGCAGTCACATCCTGGTGGTCTTTTGTTCAGCAAGTTTGGAAGTAACCAGACTGCTTTGCTTGACTTGTCTTTCTCGGTACGTTAAACTTTGTAATCAGCCTAATAGGCCCCATCTTTCTTAAACTAAGAAGTTAATCGATTGGCTCTGTTCTTCTGCCTTCATTTACATGATTTATAGTGTCCATGGATGTCACTTAGTGGTATCTAGCAGTATAGTAGTGTTTAACTCTGACCTTTCAGTTATTTGAGCATCTTAGGGGCAGAATTGCACTTTTGTGTTCAAGTGCAGTAATTGGGATCACTTATGTAATATACAAATGGGAATCGTTGTGAAATTGGACGATATTGGGTTTAACTCAGACCTTCTCATGATATGACTGTACTTGAATGAAGGTACAGTAAATTGTCCAAAAATCAAGCTCTTATGAATCCACGAACTTAACTTAGATTTGATTTGAGATTCAGTCAATCCCTGAAATTGGGCATGTACTCAAAGTTGCAGTACATTTTGTCATCAAGTATGAGACCTTGAGGCAATTTGTTGAATTCTTCTTTTTTTTTTTTTGGTACATGATATTGTTCAGTTATGACTTTTCCACTGTAACTGAAGAATATACTAAAATTTCTAGTAAGTACTCCTTTTGTGTCAGAGTTACCTCGTTAATAATATAAATTAACGTGATTTATAGCAAGAAAGAATGAAAAAACTTGCCGATAACTTGGTTGCTGTTCATTATAACCGTAATTGTGGCCATACTATCTTTTGCAGGATAATTTTGGTAGACTGGGTGATAAGAGCAAAGAGACATCCAAAACAATGAAACAGCTCTCTCGACTTTTCCCTAACAAAGTGACGATACAGTTACCTCAGGTAAAGACCTGCACTTTGTTGGTAATTAATTACAGTTAGTATCTTTCCTTCAATGTCTGATCCTCTGGTTTGGAGAAACTTTGCAGGATGAAGCTTTACTTTTGGATTGGAAGCAACAGTTGGAACGTGATGTTGAAACTCTGAAAGCACAGGCCAATATTGTTAGCATTCGTACAGTAAGTATAAACTGAACGTATCATTGTTCTGAACTTTTACTTATGAAATCATTTGTGGAAAACGTATTGATTTTTGTTACAAGTATTTACTTATTACCCTTAAAAATATCAGGTAATAGATCGTGTGGGTTTACGTTGCCCTGAGCTTGAAACTCTGTGCATCAAAGATCAAGCACTTGCTATTGAAAGTCAGTGTTCTTGAATCTCGAATCTTGCTTGTCTTGTTTACAATTTTAGCTTTTTCTGGTATTGTTATTGACTTTTGGCCACTGTCATATTTCTGTTTTAATAGATGTTGAGAAAGTAGTCGGATGGGCTTTAAGCCACCACTTTATGCATTGTTCTGCAACCTCAAATGGAGATGCTAAACTTTTGATATCTACTGACAGGTTATTCATTTACTCCAGTTTCACCATCATCATTAACCTGGAAGTCATGATTTATCTTTTCTTGATATTATTTTCTTTATCCTATCTTGCAGTATCAGGTATGGTCTGAGCATTCTACAGGGTATACAAAGTGAAAACAAGAGCATGAAGAAAACACTCAAGGTAAATTGGCCGGCTGTATCTAGGAAGAAGTTGTACCTGATATAAGCTGTACCTTTCTGTTTGGATTGTCATTTGAATTGGTACTAAATTAAGTCAAAACCATTTCCAGGATGTTGTCACCGAGAATGAATTCGAGAAGAAGCTTCTAGCAGATGTAATTCCTCCAAATGAGATAGGAGTTACTTTTGATGACATAGGAGCCTTAGAAACTGTGAAGGACACCTTGAAGGAACTTGTAATGCTTCCTCTTCAAAGGCCTGAATTGTTTGGAAAAGGGCAACTG
Source organism: Erythroxylum squamatum (assembly GCA_025629845.1). NCBI lineage: Eukaryota > Viridiplantae > Streptophyta > Magnoliopsida > Malpighiales > Erythroxylaceae > Erythroxylum > Erythroxylum squamatum. The sequence continues at coordinate 23,164,824 of JAOTBA010000003.1, read as the reverse complement.
ACAAAGGTTAATATCCGTTCATTTCTTTGCTAATATTTCTTATTTTTCATGTCTAAAGGTACTATAATTTTATGGTAACTTGCTTTCTTTAACAGCCTTGTAAGGGAATATTGCTCTTTGGGCCTCCTGGTACAGGGAAAACAATGCTGGCAAAAGCTGTTGCAACTGAGGCTGGTGCGAACTTCATAAACATCTCCATGTCTAGCATTACTTCAAAGGTGCTTATTTTATGGATTATGCTTTTCCTCCCTATGGTTTTAGCTGTTGGATCTCGTTAAAAAACAAATTTATTTGTTTGTAGTGGTTTGGTGAAGGAGAGAAGTATGTAAAGGCGGTATTCTCTTTGGCTAGCAAAGTAACTCCTAGCGTGATTTTTGTGGACGAGGTTTGTTCAAATAATAAGCATTTTGATACTTCTCTACTTGTTTCTTATGTTCCCTCTCTGTTTTATTTTCTGTGATTCTACAGAATGTAATTATCCAATGGAAACTGCATATGCACCATGAGAGTGCCAAGATTTCTGTTCATTTTTTGTCCATGTGTCTTTTAGAGTCTGATGTTTTAATTCACTCTAATATGTTCATTTCCTCAATTGGCCTTTTGCTTTAGGTGGATAGCATGTTGGGAAGACGAGAAAATCCAGGAGAACATGAGGCTATGCGCAAAATGAAGAATGAGTTCATGGTGAACTGGGATGGTCTGCGTACAAAAGATAAAGAACGAGTATTGGTCCTTGCTGCTACAAATAGGCCTTTTGACCTTGATGAGGCTGTTATAAGGAGACTTCCAAGGAGGTTTTCTATTTTTCTCATATTCTTACTCTGTTTCTTTCTCCTTGTACCTAGTGCAATAGCAACATTATTGACTTGTACATATGGGGTGTGTAGATTGATGGTCAACGTGCCAGATGCACCAAACAGGGAAATGATTCTGAAAGTCATTCTAGCCAAAGAAGATTTGGCTCCTGATGTTGATCTGCAAGCAGTTGCAAATATGACAGATGGTTATTCGGGAAGTGATTTGAAGGTTAGAAGTTCTTTCTTTTATCTAACGGTTATTTTAACGCCATTGCGAAGCCCTTTTTCTCCCTCCCTCTCTGAAAGTTCTAGAGATATTTTCTTTGTCATATTACGAAGTCCTCTGTTGTTCTTTTCTCTTTCATTTTCTCAGCAAACAAGCAAGATCTAGCAAGCAATCTAAAGATAATATGTTGCTGGGAAAGCGTCCACGACCACCCGTCAAAAGAACCGCAAGCATGACCGGCATCACCCTCCACCAAGCCCGACAAACTCCTTGTGGTCATCGGTAATTATATTTGTTTATCTTCTCTCTTATGCATCTCACACAACCTTCGCTATTTTGAACCGACACTCTCGAATGTTCTCCATTTTCACCAGAAACAGATTTATGAAGCCAAGGCGTTCTATGAAAAAAATCCGACGGAGGTGAGGCCAATGGGATGTTTCATTGTTTTCACTGTGATCGTGGATCTGGTAGAGCGCCAAAGTTCTTGACACGAGGGGGTTTTGAGTTTTGCCGAAATATCTTTCCAGGTACGTTTTGATTCTCTCCAGATCTGCTCTCTCCGTGCTCGGATCTTCACAAACGGTATGTTTTTGCTCTCTGATTCTCTCTTCCTGGTCTCGATTCCTCAGTCTTTAGCTCTTCTCTTGCTTCAATCTGACTCTGTTGCTTGTGTAAAGAATGATTCGAGAGCTTAACGACTGATTTCTAGGATATTTAGCTCTTTCTTTCTCTTGTAGTTTCTGGGTTTTGACCGTGTTTCAACGGGTATCGCCAAATCTGCTCTCTCCGTATATTGCGCGATTCTGGCTGGGGGAGACTGGAATTGGAGATGGAGGTGATGCGTACGAAGTTCTTTCGAGAGGTATATATGTTTTTCCCAATTGTGTTCGGTTAATTCTGTTGTAGAAAGTTGGTGACTTTCTACTGAGGTATATTAGCCCATCTCATTACTCTACCTAAGCTGTATTGTTGTTGTAGCACCCCACTCCCGCAAGACCCGAACCCGATATCGACTGGGATATCTGAGCCCGTGACCCGCGAGGGTGGCAT
>JAOTBA010000003.1:23086194-23106148 GCA_025629845.1 Erythroxylum squamatum | reverse complement strand
GTCATGTTTTGGACTTACCCAAACCATTTGATATGTTTATGTGTTCATGACAAGTTGATGTGAGTGATGCATTCATGCTTCGCATACACATGAAATTAGACATTGAAAATGAGTTATAAAAGTTTTGGCTGGAAGCCTAAGAAACAAGTGTTTTATGAACTCAAAGAAAGTTTTCTAAGACAAGTAAAATGTTTCCAAAAGTTTTGCTTATCTTTTTATTATAAACTGTTTCGCACGAGCTTTCAAGCTCACCCCCTTCTGTCCCACCTTTAGGTGATGAGCAAGAGATGGAGTGAAAGAGAGTCAAGGCAGGCTTTAGCCACATTTTAGGAATTTTTGTAGTTCTTGTAACTTTTGAAATTTGAGATTTCAGATTATGTTGTATTTAAAGTCTTTCAAACTCTGTTGTTTGAGTAATGAAATGAGCGATTGAAGTAGTTTCGAATGTGTATGTTTCTTATGACTTCCTTGTTAAAAGGGTTAAGTTAGAGGAATAAGTTTAGTTTGACGTTTGGCTGTTGTGGGCACGCCACCTTTGTGGAATGATATCTATTAAGGGTTCATGGAAATAACCCTACAAGGTAATATGCACGCCCAAGTCAAGTATGATGATATTGTCAAGAGGTTGGGTTCCGAAATCAGTGCCCAACAGCTCAACCGAGATTGGGAGGTCAACATCCAGCACGTGCATCGTGAAGAGAACCAGAGCGCAGATAACCTGGCCGCACTAGCCCTCATAGCCCGCCCAGGCACTCATTTTCTTCAGGAGCCTCCGCTGCTTACTCGGGATCTCTATCAGAGGGACAGGCAACATGCAATGTACAACAGAACATTGCGTTAGTTTGTTTTTGGTGTTTTAGTTTTTTTTCCTTGTATCAAAAAAAATCAAAAGATAAGAGCATGCTTGTTTCTATTAAGATTTGTAATTTTCTCTTTAAATTTAATAAGAAATTTTCGTTTAGTTGAATTTTGAATTTTATATTCTTGTTATTAACCAAATATGGACTATTTAATTATTTAACACTAATTACTAATAAGAATTTTGAGTAATATAATTTAATTATTTTATGAATAACTTGTATTTAAAATTAAAATAACTTGAAAATATCTATTTCAAAATTCTAAAATAGTTATTTGTCTAAAGTATTAAATATTTAATTATAAATAATAATAATAATAATATTGGTTTTAATGATTAAAATAAATATTATTTTAACATAATAAATTTGAAAACATTAATAAATAAATAATTTTTATTTTTAAATAGAAATCAAAATTAACAAAAGTGAAATCGAATGGTGACAAAAAGAATTGTAATACATAAGTATGAATTAGAAAAATAAGTTAAAATAGCAGGAAGCGTGATCAATTTTTTATTAAAAAAAATCAGTGTCATGGAGAATTATTGTAGTACTACTCTTGACTTGTGGACTTCCATGTCTGACATAATTGTTAATGTAGAAAAAAAGAACACATACACGTCGTTAATTAAACTTGATTTGGAGTCGTGAATCATATTGTTTTTAAATTTGACTAATAGGAATTGACGTTTCATTCTTTTATTTTAAATTAAATATCAAATAATTTAAGTATCGGATATTTCTTTCATTTTTACTGTTTTAACTTATCTCATCCACATATTTATATAAGACTTATTTAAATATATAGACGAAATAAATTGAACAACTTTGAAACGGAAAAAATGTAACAAAATACACCTCCGGAATTTCATAAATGTTTAGGAGAAGACAATTGAAAGTTTGCTTTGCATGTTGCAACAATCGCAAAGGACAGCATGCGGAGGCAAGTTATTCTGGCACGCCCAATTAGTCAATCTGGATTTATCTCCATTTGCCTTGCAAGTCAAACAACTTGCCATTTTCAATCGATTTTAGCATTATCTATCCTTTAATTTGATTTGATTACGTTCTTAACTAAGATCAACATGGATTCTTTCATCTAAATTGATTCATTGCACTTTCTCCTACCAAACGCTACTGTAGAAAGGTAAAATGAAAATTTGGCAGTTGCTATCCACAAAAAGACAACGACAGTCCTGCACTGTATGAACCGTCTTGGGACAAGTGACATCTGGTCTTACACGTGCCAAGTTCCAGCCCGTTCATCTACCAGCGGCTGTCTGGGATGTCAACTGTCCAGAGTGGAATTGTGGGCCCTCCTCTATCGACCGTTTGTTTCCTTCTAATTATCTTGAAATAACCTACGCCATCTTCCTGTTTAAAGACAATATTATATTTTGATGAGCTATAACGGTCTTTTCATAAAGAAATTTCAGTCTTGTTTGGTATAAAAATTTCGAAGACATGAGGGATGTATTCATTTCTAATCGATTTTAAAATATTTGTTAGTCAAATATGATTTTGTCATTTTAACAAAAAAAAGCCTCCAAGAGGTGTGGCTCGATGGTTGAGAGCGGAGCTTGGTTTCGGTTAAGTCCTAGATTCGATTCTATGCTAGCTCCTCTTATAAGAGCCTGGGACAGCCGGAGTTTTACCTGTAGGTGGAGAACTAGTTGGACTCTCAATGATAAGGTGCACCCGCTTGATCCGCCTGTAAAGTGGTGCCCCAATTAAATCCTCTGAGAGGTGTGCCTGCTTGGCCTACCTATAGAATTTTCTAGCATGAAAAAAAAAACAAAAACCTTATGTAAACAACATATGACACTTGACATTCATATAAATACTAAATACGATTTAAATATTGTCATAATAAGACAAAGTTTTAGTTGTATAAAAACATAATTTCATTATTTGCTTCTGTTTTAAATTAAGCAAAATGAATCTTTATTTTTATTGTTGTTATCCTATTTTGATAATTTATTAAATCTGTAAAAATATCTTCATATTTATTATAATTTAATTTTATCATTTATTAAATATATTTTTAATTATTTCGATTAATTATAATTATGATCAATTGAATTTAATAATGAATTTAAAATTTAAAATAAAAATGAGAATATTTTTAATTATTATAATTTAAAATATATTTAGTATTTAAGTTTTAATGAATAATATCAAGTTATCTAATATAATTTTTAAGTTTTTAATTAATTATCTATTTACTTTTAGTGAAATATAATGAATTGATTAATAATATTGTATAAGAGATTGAAACGTAATTAATTAACTAGTATTTAATTATTAATAAACAAAAATGTAAATATAGTTAATGATTAAATATATTTTTTTACTAACAAGCAAAGATATACTAAAAAACGGAGTAGATGATTAAATAAAGTTGTCAAGGAAAAGAAGTAAAGGGAATAAGTTTATTTATCGTAGGTGTTTTTGGTGGGACCAGCATTAGGATCTTTGAGTTTGACAGAGATGTCAGTCTCTCAGTTTTCTCTCTGCTTGCTCCACCAGCTCACTCCTTCCTTCTCTCTCTCTGTTCTTTGCCACTCTGCTGGATTCTTTTCCTTGCGCCTTTTCCTTTTTACGATTTCGAAGATGTTTTGGTGTGTTTTCATGTAGTTTTCAAGTTAAAGATAGACTTTGTTTTTTTTTGTATCATTTTAACAACTCCGAGAAAGAAAGCTCTTTTTTAGTGTCTTCTCTTTCACACTACGGGGATAATCTAATGTGGATTGTCACTGATTGTCTCTGCCCAAGCTCTGTTCTTCTTGTCACTCTTTATTTTCTTGCTTTTTTCGTTTTCTCTGGCGTTGCTCCCCGGAACTTGCCATAAAAGTATGACTAGTTTTCGTCTGTTTGGTTCTTGCTTTTTGCTTTGAACCGTTATGCCTTAGTTGATCTTTGATGTTAACAACTTTTTGTTGATGCTAAAATTTTGAGTTTTATGCAATACCCTTTTGAGTTCGAGGCCTTTCGGGAAATGTTTTTTTAACTATTTTGTCGTCTGGTGGTGGTTTTTGTTATTCCGGTGCTGTTCTTGTTGTTTGGGGTTTAGGGGTTTTAACAGATTAAAGTTTTGTCTCTTGAGATTGGTCGAGTATGGAGCAGATTGAGGAGGCACATAAAGCTGCTATTCAGAGCTGCCACAGAGTTCTGGGCCTCTTGAGCCAAGCCAAGGATCAACCTCAGCATAGGAACTTGATGATAGAGACTGGAGAGGCTGTGTCCAGGGTCAAGAGAGTTGTGTCTCTTTTAGACGCTAGTTTAGGTCATGGAAGAGTGAGAAAGTTGAAGAAGTTTAGATCATCTTTGCCTCAAAACTTATTCCTCGATAGTCCTAACTGTCAAACAATTTTAGCACCAAAGCCGCTCCAAATTGTACCTGCTGATTTTCTGGAAACTACAACCCTTGTAGCAGATTCCAGGTCCAATCAATCTCGTATGCAAACTTCCCAGAAAATGTTTCTGGAAAACCCAGTACTTGAAATGAACTCAAACATCAGACCTCCTCTCCAAATTGCCCCAACAAGATCATCACAACACTATCAGCTCCTTCAACAGCAGCAACAGATAAAGAGGATGCAATTTCAACATCAGCAACAAATGAAGTATCATCAAGCCGAGGCCTTTTACTCTAGGAGTAATGGTGGGATAAACATAAAGTTTGACAGCTCTAGTTGCACACCAATCATGTCATCCACAAGATCATTCATATCATCCTTGAGCATGGATGGCACTGTTACAAACTTGGACGGAGATTCATTCCGCTTGATTGGCGTCACTCAATCATCTGATCAGATTTCACAGCAGACAAGGAGGAGGTGTTCCGGTAGAGGGGAAGATGGAAGTTTAAAATGTGGTAGTACTGGTAAATGCCATTGCTCAAAGAGGAGGTAAGATCAGTTCCTGGTACTATGCTGCAATTTCTGTGGTATTTTCAGATTTATCCAAATTTAAATTATTAACTTACTTCCTTGTAGGAAACTGAGACTGAAAAGGTCTATCAAAGTGCCTGCTATTAGTAACAAGGTGGCCGATATTCCTCCTGATGAGTATTCCTGGAGGAAATATGGACAAAAGCCTATAAAGGGCTCTCCACATCCTAGGTACGTCTGATTCTTGTCTCTCTATAACACATTTCTAATATTTAGTTTAAGTTTTGTTCAATCCGATTTCCCCTACTTCAGCTGATAAATCAAATGCATTATATCTTCGTCTTGCTGCATAAAAAACGGTGGCTAGTTCGTCTCTCTAAATGTTTACTAAATTAGCGAGTAGATATATATAGTACAAATTAGCAACTACGTATTTTCAAATGACTTCTTCTTTGATACTTACTGGCACTAGCTTCAATTTTGAGTTTAATGTTATTTTAGCGCAGTTGAAGTAACCATTTCTTTGCTCTTGTGGTCCCTTAAAACTGCATCATACAGAGGATACTATAAATGCAGTAGCGTGAGAGGTTGCCCAGCAAGGAAGCACGTTGAGAGATGCCTGGAAGACCCTTCTATGCTAATTGTCACCTATGAAGGGGAACACAACCACTCCAGGTTACTTGCATCACAATCTGCCAATACATGACATGAGAAGTAGTCTTGGAAATGTTCAACATCATCTCAAGAGTGCTGATTGATCCTTATTTGTAAATTACAACTGTATATATCGAACGTGGTTCAAATCTGAGACTAGAGATCGTGAAGCGGATTTGTTTCGTCAGGTATTGAACCTCTGAGACATAGTCATCTGAACTGCTTTAGCATAGATAGATAGAGGTCAAAAAGTGTAACTTGGACTTAATTAGAAATGAAAGCTATTTCTTCTTAATACTGGTAAGTTTCAGTTTTCAACTCATGTAAATGATGAGACAGGACACCTTCAGCTGGAAATTGAACTTGTGTTACTCCTGTAGTTCTGCCGTGTCCGATGATGTTTTTGTATAATGATGTGTGTCAAAAAGTCCACGATTGTCTTTATCAATGTCCAAGTGCGTAACGCGTGATCCTTTACAAGCATGCTTTTGATGGTATTACTACTGTAGAATGGATGGAGATGGAGTCACCTCAGCACTAATGTTTAGTATCCAAAATATTCCACTCTGTTTAGAGTCTTGTCTTGTTATAGAAGAGTAGTGTCTTGTCCCCAGTTCTGGGAAATGCAGTATACTCTTTTCATTTAGCTTGCCTCCCCACCAAGTTCTGAAACCAAGTTGGTAAAAGATTTTGTTTTCAAGAAAAAGTTCATAATTATCACAGTTAATGGTTCTGTCTGAATCTGGGCTGGATGCACGACCGACCCAACCAGTTAATATTAAATAAATTAGTTATGTATGTTATAAGTTAGTTGTTGGTACACATTTAATTAATAGTGTCCGCAAGTTTCTAAGGAGAAAGAAAATATGAACACACCGAAGCAGGATTGCTTTAACGTGCTAGTTTCAGGAGCATACCGATCAAGCCCGAACAAAATTAAATGGTGAGATACTATAACAGCCCAAATCCATATTAAGAAGAAGGATCGTAGTAGGGGCCCGAAATGAAACGAACTCAGAGAAGAAATCTACAGCCTCCATGAAGCTGATCTATGTTTATTTGGTTTTCCCGTTTCCCAGTGATGAATCTCAAGTTTCATGAAACGAAAATATACATGAAACTGATATTCTGGCCCCAACTTATCTGATCTGAACCGTCGTCATGCCATTCATTTAAGAAGCAATTATTTTTACAATCTTTCTCACAAATAGAAATCCATCGAGTGTGACACTGTTTAAGTTATAAAAAGATTCTTCTTGGTCCTTAGTGTTTTAAAACTAATTAAATTAAGTTCTAAGTTTTACCTGAGATACCAACGTAATATATTCTAGTATATACACGCAAACAATATTAAATTTAATGTATGGGTGAAGACAATTTTCAATTATTTAAAAATTATCTTTGCAATTTTAAATTACTAAAAGAGAACTTTCTAGTATTGAAAATTATTTTTTTGTTAAGCATTTGAGAAAATTTTTTAAATATAAATTATTATGTGTTATTGATTGTTGTGCTATACAAATTTTGTTAAGTATACAAAAATTAATTAACTAAGAGTTTATGTTTAAAAAAGTTGATGAACATTTAACATAAGGTCTTTTTATAAAATTTTATGTTAAAAAATTCTTTTTAAGAATTTAAAACTTGATTTTGAAAGTATAAATTATAAAAATTCAAAATTACTCGAATTTGTAATAATAACTCGAATTTTAAAAATTACGTTAAAATATTGTAATCTTAATTTTTTAACAAAAATACTCCGCTATCAGACTCTAACTAACTATATTGACATGTCTTCTACTGAACACGTGGTTAACATATGTCCAATTTATACCATGATAGATAAAAATTAAATAATAAAAACTCAAAATTGCTAAAACTTAAATTTTCTAAAATATTTTCCCTTAATGTCTCTCCACATAACAAAAACAATTAATAATAGTAGTTTAAAGCTAAATTTCTTCAATAAATTGAGTTATCACACCCTATCACTACTCCATATTCTTAAAAGCAACATATGCAGTGTCCCTTTCAATAATAAGCAAAAATAAGTCAGGTTGAACAACAACAATAATAATAATAAAATAACTTAAAGCAACATCCATTTTCCTTAAGTCCTAGCATCAAGCCTAGTTCTTAGCTCCATTTGCACCAATATCTTTGGACAACTACACCTCTAATGTGTATGAATTAATAAAGATTGGATATTGCACAATCTCAAGAACATGATTTTTAAAGTTTTTTTTCTTTGAATAATCATAACGTAACAAAAGATAAAGAAATTAAAAGATAAAGAACCAATCTTTGAACTATAAAGGAGAATCACCAAGTTCAAAGATTAGCCTATTATATTCTCCAACGGAACACTACTAAGAATTAAGATTTGAGGAGGAAATACTCATTTTCTTTGAGCTAAATCACGCAAATTCTATTTTGAAAAATCTCATGAAAATTACATGGTCTAATGCTTTTATATAGACTTAGAAATAACAAGGCTTAATGTCACTCTAATTAGGGAAATAACCATATGCCTATTGGAATTAAGAAAACTTAATCCTACTCTAATTAGGAAAACGTATCTGAATGCTTATTAGAATTAAGAAATAACTAATAAAATCATAAATAAATTAGCTTATTAAAGCCTAAAATAAGGTATGTCCAGCCCATTATTCACAAGGATTAACTTTAAATGATTATTTTCAGTTAGGCCCAATACTCCTACATAATTCTCCCCTTTCTCGAAGTAAATTGTCCTAAACTCTTGAAGCTCATCATTATTGAAGCAAGGACTCAAATCTCTGTCATTGAATGTAGTAGAAACATTTTAATCTCATAAAAGATTAAGCTTGTAGGCATTTTCTCCAGTTTGCTCAATGACTCTGAAAGGACCATCTGCACAAGGCATCAACTTATTTTTGTGCTTAGATGGAAACCTCTTTTTTCTAAGATGAAGCCACATAAGAACTCTGGGCTTTAACTCTGGTTGGTTGCGATGCTTTTTGGCTTTAGCGTTGTATATCTCATTCGCCTGCTCAATCTTAACACAAACTTGGTTATGAAGCTTCATCATCATCTTGGATTTAGCTTTAGCATAATGATTCACGAGCTCTTTCTTCCAAATAGTCACCAAATCAATAAAAAGGTAGGAATTAATGCTATAAACAACCTTAAATGTTGACTGTCATGTAGCATAGATAAGCAACAAATTATAAGCAAACTTCATATGGGGCAGTTTTATATCCCAATCCTTGGTTATTTTTATAACTAAACCATGAAAAAATGTACCCAAAGTATGGTTGGTAACTTATGTTTGACCATTAGTTTATGGATGGTAAGAAGTAATAAACATCAACCTCGTTCCAAGCAACCTCCACAATGCTCTCTAAACGTGACTAAGGAATTTTGAACCTTAATCTGAAACAATCAACAATAGAACTCCATAAAAGTGCACAAATTTTTCAAAGAACAAATCATCAATGTTTGAAGCAACATCGACCTTATGACATGGAATAAAGTAAGCAATCTTTGAGAATTGATCCACCAAAACCATGATTGCATCCTTTTCATGTGAATGATTAAGGAACTCGACCCATTTAGCATATCTTAGACTTATTTTTTGCTGCCCATATATATGCCTTAAAGCATCATGATATGAATGTAACGCAAAAAACTTTCATCTAAGATAGTGACTCTAATGATCCAAAGCATGAACTATAACATAGAACTCTTTGTTATAAGTTAAATAATTACGCCTTGAACCACTAAGGTTCTCACGAAAATACATTATGGACTTTCCCTTTTGGTAGGAGAAGTGCTCTTATTCCCTTTCTACTCACATCACACTCCACTTCAAATAATTTATTGAAGTATAAAAGTGCAAGAATAGGTGATGTACATAATTTCTCTTTAACAGCTTCAAACATAATTTAAGCCTCAAAGGTCCATTCGAATTTCCTTTTTTTCATGCAATTTGTAAATGGTGCCATGATGTACTAAAATATTTTGCAAATTGACAATAAAACCTAGTAAGACCATAAAAATACCTCACTTCAATGACAAAATTAGGTACCTACCAACTTTTAATGGCTTCAATTTTTGACTCATCAACTCAAATTCTCTTATAGGAGACAACATTTCCCTAGAAGATAATGGAATTAACCATAAACATGCATTTCTCGAGCTTGTCGTAAAGTTTCTATTTGCAAAATATCTCAAACACTTGGCATAAATGATTAATATGCTCTTCCTTGCTCCTACTATACACCAAGATATCATCAAGATAAAACACCAAGAAATTGCCAAGAAATAGCCTCAACACTTTGTTCATGAGCCATATAAAGGTGCTTGGTGTATTAGTGAGATTAAATGGCATAATTGTCCACTCATAAAGCCCATGCATAATTTTGAACGTCATTTTCCATTCATCCTCTTCACATATTCTAATATAATGGTAACTGCTATAGAGATCAATTTTAGAGAACACACTCAAACTATGTAACTTATCATTAAGTCTCAGAATAAGAAAAGGAAACTTGATGGTTATACTATTTATAGCCCTACTATCAATGCATATTTTCCATATCCCATCCTTTTTTGGAATTAACATTTGGAACCACACAAGGAGATATGGATTCACGTATATAACCCCTTTATACCAGTTTGTTCATTTTCCTTTACAACTCTTTTGATTCCTTGGGATTACACCTATAAGTTGGCTTGTTCAATAATGGTGCTCTCATAATTAAGTCAATTGATGTTCAATTCCCAAAATAGGAGGCAATCCCTAGGGTAGATAATCCAAAAATACATCAATAAATTTGCAGATAAAAGGCTCCATCATTGATTTGAACTCTCTTAAACTTCTAGCACAACCATAACATACCCTCCTTTAAAGTCAGCCACTTCACATATAAATTTGGCCTTAGTAGCAATTATACTCAACTTTGAACTTTTATTAGCCTCATACATTTTGTTTGGTTCAGTGACAAAGGCTTCAAAGTGAAATTACAATTATCTACAAAGGTATAAGTATTTTTATATCCATCAAAGTGAGCATTACGATCAAATTGCCAAGGTCTACCTAATAATATATGACACACATCCATTGGGATAATATCACATAACATTTCATTAGGATAATTGCCAATATTGAACAAAATAAGGGTATGCTTTTTTACCTTAAGCTTGATCCCCTTACTCTACCATTTAACCAAATATGTTTGAGGATGCTTGAGGGTAAAAAGACCTAACTTGTTAACCAACTTGCTCAAAGTTATATTCATGCAACTATCCCATCAATTATCATAATACAAAGTCTCCTATGAACTTTAGCTTGGGTGTGAAAGATCAATCTTGTTGTTTACTTCTTATGAAATTGATTAATGATTAAGAGCATGTCGAATCACCAATGACTCACCTTCCATCTTTAGTTCAATGTCAAAAGATTGTTGTTATACATATAAGACATCAAGCTTCCCTTCCTCTTCCAAGAAATCCTTCTCTTTGTCCTTAAAAGTTCCTTATAGCATCAAGTCATCTGTTTGCTACATGTCTCGAAGAATCATAGTACGTTTTATAGGGCACTCATTTTTAAAGTGTCTATAACCCCCAAAACGGAAGCATTTCTGATTTTCCTTGTTGCGTGCCTTAGCATTACCTTTAGGAGCATTCAACACCTCCTTTTCTTCACCCTTCTCATTCACATCAGTAAAAGCTTAAGAAGTAATAGTTGAAGTAAAAACTTAGAAGGAAGAACCATGCACATAACTTGGCTTCGAATATAGACAATGTTGATTTTGCTTTTAATTTTAAGAGCGAGCTTAACCGACTCATTAAAGGACAAATAAGGCTACAACTCAACCTTATCTCAAATACTCATATTTAATCATTTAAGATACCAAGTCATCTTTTAATCTCAATCCTCCTTAATACCGATCAACATCACCATCCTCTCAAATTCCCTAACGTAATCCATCATGGAGCATCTCCTTTGATTCAAAGGCACTACTTTGACTATCTCTTAATGATAATTATCCAGCACAAACTTGGCTCAAATTTTATTTTTTTGTTCCTGAACAAGTTCAAATATTACGCCCCTTTCTTCTATAAATCTCATTTTACGAATTTTTGAACCATACTTCAATCATCTTGGTGAGTTTAAAGGCGACATATTGATCATGATCCAACCATCCTTTAAACTTAAAGATTCGATCCGCACTTCTAATCCAATTAAGAGCAATGTTAGGATCAAGTTTACCCTCGCAATTTGGAAGTTCTAACTTCAAATTTTTCTCTTTACGTACATTAATGCTAATATACCATCTATACCACTTGTCTTCTCACTTCAGCCATCTTCGTCTTCTAAATCCATCTCAAAATGCCTCTCCTAAATCTGATCATCTTATCTTAGACACCTAAGAGGAGATTGCATGTGTTTATGATGGATTCTTAAATGCCTTCTACGATTTTTGCCCCCTTCTTAATCCGCTCTTGGACCCTCAACGGAAGGATTACATCCTTGGTGCCTTCTCTCATCTTCATGGCCACTTTTTAGAGCTTCTAGTTCTTCTTAAGATGTTTATTGATAATAAAGAGAGTTTCCTTCATCAAACTTTAGCCCATACCTCATCCTAGCTAAAGGAGGATTTCTTTAACCATGTCATGTAACTCACACCATGTTTTCCATGTTATCTTTTTACACCTCAAACCCTTTTTCAAGATGATTAAACTAGAATGTAATCTTTTCAAGTTGCTTTGCCATTAGCTCTTCCATCTTCTTCATAGTTTCCACCACCATCCATGTTGAATAGAAAGGGCCTGATTTTCTTACACTTCTTGCTCATTTTTAGATCGTCAAGGCTTAAGAAAACCTTAATCCTTTGCTTTGATACCATTTTGATAGGTATAGATTAATAAATATTAGATCTTACACAATCCTTGGAAAATCTTGTTTAAAGAACACAATTTATTTTAGTTATTTTCTTTGAATAATTAGAGCGTAATAGAAGATAAAGAAATTAACAAATAAAGAACCAATATTTGAAATATAAAGTAGAACCACAAGTTCAAGGATTAGCCCATTTAATTATTTAAAGGAACACTGTTAAAAATTAATAGTTGAGGAGGAAACACTCAATTTCTTTGGGATGAATGAAAATCTTATGAAAATTACACTCCCTAATGCCTTTATATAGACTTAGAAATAATAAAGCTTAACACTACTCTAATTAGGAAAACAATCACACGCCTATTAGAATTAAAAAACTTAATCCTACTCTAATTTGGAAAATGAAGCTGAATGCTGACTAGAATTAAGAAAATAACTGATAAAATCATAAATAAATTAGCTGATTAAAACCTAAAATAAAGTATATCTAGCTCATTACACATAACAATTAATCTGGATAATTATATTCAATTAGGCTCAATGCTCCTGCATCAACCTCCATCCTAGACTCATTGTCTTTAACTTTCTTTGAACTTGCCTCAACTTAAGGACGAGACTTCCCCAAATAAAATGGATCTTCTTTAATCTTCATATTTATAAATCTATCACTTTCTTAGCATCCTCAACCAATCCCAACTAAAGTTTCCTCAACTTAATCTCATCCTTACAAACTTTTACCAATATAAAATTGAAATCCTTAAACCACTTAGGTGGCTCTCCAAAATGCAACAACCAATTAAGCTTATCACCGACCACCAATATAACATCACATTTACCTGTAGCAAATGATTTGGCAGCACTTGCTACAAGTTCATAAGATTCATAAAACAAAATTTTTCCTATCAGAGTGAGTAAGAATCGAATTCCATTATTTTTTCATAAATTTCTTAATCTCATCCTTTACTTTCGCATATGCAACACCTTTTTCGAACATAATTAAAGGCCTCTTCACATTTGTAGGCAATTCCAAAATTCTTTCATCCTTTGAGCTCCTAATCACATTCCCATTTTCACTTCATTTGTTATTACTCAATATATAGGATATCAACTTTTAGCTTCTGAATTTAATGCAAGATATCAAATGGTCTGTGATCTTGTGGCTAATATGTTTCAAGCAAGGAAGTGAGCGGGGTTAGAGCTTTTCGATGGGGCCTAATGTTTCCTACTTTTAAGAATCTAGATCAGTGATAGAGTGTCCTAGTTGAAATTATTAAAGAAATTTAGCCTAAGACTACTATTTTTGATAATTTTTTATCTATGTAGAGATATTAAAGGGGGAATATTTTAAGGATTTTAGGTTTTCTTTAATTTTTTTATAACATAACATAAGTAAGACACATATTAGCCCTGTATTCAATGGATTTGTTTACGTGACTTGCCACGTTAACACCATTAATTAAAAGTCTAACGACAGGTTATGTTTACGAAAATTAAAAGTCGAAATATTTTAGTGATACTTTTTAAAGTTTAGGCTAGTATTGTAAAATTGAGAAAAGTTTAAATTTTTTTTATAGTTTTCCCTTTTCAAAATAAGAAAAATTATATGTACTTTTATCTTTTTTACTCAATTAAGGAACTACCACCAGACTTAAAGTTGAGCTCAAACTTTTAATAAACTTAAAAGTGGAATTTAAATTTGACTTATTAAAAAATATTGAAATTTAAATTGGAATTCAACTTGACCTTGTTATATGAACTCAAGGTCACATTAAGTTTACATCAAATTTAACTACATCTAATTTCAAAACTTTTTTAACTTCAAATTTGACTATTGATAAATGTAATGGTGTATCTCCAATTTTAATACCCATTTAGATCTTGTATTGATTTACTTTCAAAACTCGTTAAATTAAATGAGACCTATTTTAAATTTGAATTAGTTAACAATTATATGCATTAAATCATAACTTTTTAAATTACTTGATTTTATAAAAACCTTATCAAGGTATATTTTATCTTTTAGAGTCTATACTATGTCAAGAGAATAAATAATCTCATCCCTCATTCTTTAGATCTATTTCTTCCTTAAACGCTTAATTTTTTATGTCGACATCCTATGGTAACCTCTTTATCAAAGTTAGTTATAATATGTTAGAAAATTGGGAATGGATATGATTTTGTATACAGTAAAAAAAAGCAAACCTTTTTTGTTTGAATTTCTAAAATCTAAAATCACTTTAAATTTTATGACATGATTAATGCATGAATACAATAAAACATAAAAATTAATCGTATCTTATTATATAGATTGATCCTTTTTTTTTTCCTTCAAACCGTTTCTAAAACTAGTTGATCACAACAACCGTAATTGCACATGTTTAGCCTTTGACCATATTCACACGAACTAGTTAAGAAAACTTTACAAGCAGTGTATAAAGGGATAACTAAGGAATGTTAACTCCTTTAGAGCCTATGCCTATTTATAATAGGATTTGATCCTATTAAAATTATAATTGAACTTAAATTTTAATTTAAATTAACCTTTAATGAGACCAATAATTAATTCTAATTAAATATCAAGTCAAACTAATATGATATCTCATATTGTTCCTTATTTATTAAATATCTAATATTTAACTTTTAAAGTCTCTCAAACTTTATAATTAAGTCAAACTTCATTAATTTACCTTTTTCTCTCATCAATCATTCTTTAGGTATGAATTGTTAGGTTTCTAAATATGTTAGTAATAGATATAGATTTTAACCTTAAATCATATTTAATATTAAAAAATTAAATTCTTTAGTTTATCTTTAATTTTCTAATTAAATAATTTATATTCATATAGCAAGATTGATGTTTAGTAATGCATTATGACTACTCAAATATTAGGAAAGTCAAAGTAATTTTGACTAATCTTTTCGTACATGATTAATATTTTGATTAGATAAAAAGTATATAATTAATGACTATTCTATTTAAATCCAATCATATTAGTTCTCCACCGTTAGTAATTGATTCTATTAATGACATTTGACAAATAATTTTCAAATGTCATTAATAGAATCGATTACTAACGGTGGAGAACTAATATAGTTTGAAAATTATTTGTCAAATGTCAATCCACTATAGTTAAGGATTTCGCAAATCAATACTAATGGTGAACAATGAAATAATTTCGGTAATTACTTTGGGATGATGAGTGATATATTGATTACTCAACTATCTTTATATAATTCATACTATGTCTATCACGACCCGGTATCACATCGAGCCCATGACAACCACTGCATAATCGGGCTAAGCACACTCACGGTATTCTTAATCCGACTATGCAAGGCTAACTGAATATCTATTCTTCTTCTTGTTTGAAAAATTTGGGCAGCACAACGGCTGTATTTTAAAAATCTCAAAAGCTGCAAACAATTTCAAACACACTTCTATATTCACATCCAACCACAACTCCAGGACTCTATAGTCCACTCAAGGCAATATCAACTCCAGGTAATCTCAACAACAGTATCAAAGTTCATACATAAATTCTTTTACAAAACACAAGGCATTCAAAAGTTAGCTTACAGAATCATAAAGCGTATCTACATAAACACAGTTCATGAGCCACTAGACAACAAAAGTACCAAATAAGAAACTACCCACGTGTGGTAATACTCCAAAAATGTAAAAGGACCACACGATCCACTCAGGGCTTCAAACTCACTAAATTAACTTGCATGGTTGTAAAACCGGAGGGGGTGAGTACACTAGGTACTAAACGAGTAGGAAAAATATAAATCACGAATAGAATTTGATACACACCAAGACGATATGAATAATCTTATAAAATAAACATACAGCACTCAGAAAACACATAGGCCCAGCCTAAGACTCAACGTATATTAGTTAGGAACCATATAGGCCTAGCCTATTAGTGCACTCATCCGGTGAACACAAGCCCCAATTCCAGTACGCAAAAGCAAAAAGACATCATATGTATCCATTAAATCTCGATAGGAAACTCAATATCAGGATAAGCCAAAACAATCATGTATGACACCATTAGTTGGCCAAACTAATGTGCACACCCACCGATACTCGGTGTTGGCTCGACTTTCATCCGTGGTGAGTCCGGACTACAGTCGACAAGAGCGTCATGACCCTAGGTGATGACCTCATCGGTGACAAACCCTAGGTGTGGGATCACCAGCAAGTCCTATAGAAAGGTGCCGATACGGAGACTTGACTTTTATGTACTAGTATCAAGGATAAAGGGGTCGCTTAATTTGTTGTGCCTAGCATACGATTGGCCAATTGTTACCTCACCAATCATAAAAATCATATACAAATATTAAGTACAAAAAAATCAAGTAAGGCACTATGCCTTTATTTATCGGTTCAACTGACAAAATGGAACCTTGCCATGGCTCTAAGCCAAAAGTGAACACAACCATGTAGTATACATGACTCAATTATGCATATGTAGATTCCATAACATTATTTCATGCAATAAAAGTCATCTTTTACACTCCAAGTGCAAAGTGTTATTCAAAACAATGTCATTTCTTAAATACACAAGTATGCTAGCAATCATTTGAGATTCAATTCTATTATGCATTACCTAGGTTCAAAATTCACATACAAGTCATCATGTGTGTCTTAGGATATTCTAATCCCATTTGAGAGATATGATTTCCCTAACTCACCTCAAAAGAAGGTGTACACTCTCTTGACTTCAACAATCTTCGGTATGAGTTCCTTGATTCACAGCTCCTGAGCCTTTATACATGAAAATATACAATGTATTTACTACTCAAACATGTATCTCATATTTATACACCATCACATAACTGTATAAAACACAATATCACTATCTTTAAGCTATAGGATTCAACCATTAAGCTTCTCATATGGTTACTTCCCTTACTATTCACATTAGCTTTTCTTTCGCATTTTCCATGGCATTTAATGCCTTTAATCCAATACTTACTCATTTCAAAATATAATTAAGCACATTTTTATCCAAACACATTAGGCCATTACTCATCAATCTAAGCAAAAATTCAAGCTTACTTTAAGTAAAAATGAAAGCCGCTTTCCAATGCATATCATTACGAATCCTTAAATCTTAAGCCAAGTTCACTTAGGCATTTTATCAAACACCTAATGTGCATAACTTTCAAGTCATATTTTCAAGACTTTATCATAGTAATTCATGCTCCTATCTTGTTATATAACCAACACTTCCAAACAACAACACATTTCACCACTCCATTTAATCCAATTCCCTTCATTTAAGCCATATTTATCATAATTATACAACTCATTATATTAATCCATTTCTTCTCTCATCATTTCGACCAAGGCTTATCCAATATACATCTTCTTCATTTTTCATCATCAATTCACATTATACATATACAATTAACACCATAGAATTCATTTAAATCATCAATTTTAAAAGATATTCAAAAATTCACAAACTTTCACCAAAAAAGAACATTTTGGTTTTGGCTTAAGGGAACTTCTCCATGACTCATTTCATTCATCTAAACCATGTTTCCCGCATATTCAAGCATGGAGAATAACATATCTTAACGCCAAACTCAAAATCATAATGTAGAGAGAGATGAGACAAAATTTACCTAAACCTTTCTTTGGTGATATCTTAAAATCCTTCGAGAATTTCTCAAATCTAATGATAGATTTGAGTTCCTTGATTCCAAATTAACTTAGAACACCTTTATTTGGGTTGGAGAATCAAAAAGAAAGGTAGAATTTTAGTGATGGCCTAATATGGGTTCTTCTCCTCCTCTCTTCTCCTTTCTTTCAATTAAAACAAAATGTTTCAAGTCTTTAATTGTAGCACCTCGTTCTCGCAAGACACGTATCTAACATTTTGAGTGATGTCCGAGTACGTATCCTGTAAGGGCGACATGTTAGAACAGACAAACACTCGAATTCGGTGCAATTTTTTTTAAAAAAATAGTTCAAGTGTATGTGAAAATTTATAATCAAATTTGGGCCCATACTTTTATTTCATAAAACTCAAAATTACAATAATTATTACAATTTGATCAATCTCATTTGTAGAACATTCCAAATTTCGAAAGTTATTACATACTGAAATATTCAAATACACATTGTACAAAAATTGCGGAATACACCATTTGATACGAAAATAAGAAAACAAATGCAGACGCAAACTAATCCCGACCTCAACCTCTTACTTGAATGTAGTGGCTATACTCCCGTTTGCCCAACAGGGTAACTCTTTTGAGCCTAAAAAATATTACAAATTTTAGTTGAGTTTTGCGAATTTAGTGAGTGACTATCCTCGATGGCTAACTCCATCATATAACACATACAATTCACATATTCACATAATTCACATCATTTCATTAATAATCATATTGAGTCACATATATTTCACATTCGCTTGAAACATATTTCACATTCGAAAAATCAGTCAAACTGCTCAAATCATACACATCAAATGCATATGTAATGCTTATGAGACTCACTTTCTATTTATTATTGTTGTGACCGAGCGCTTATAACTGTCCTGTATCTATTGTGAATACCGGGCTCATTAATAATTATTCCGTATCCGTTGGGAGTACCGGGCTCATTTACATAGTAAGCCTTTGGCTCTGATACACATTCTGAGCTTTAAGCTCTTTTTCACAATCTGAGCTTTAAGCTCATTTTCACATTATGAGCTTTAAGCTCTTTTTCGGTGGCTACTCCAGTCACAACAGCCTTTATCTGTTATGCATTCATGAAATGAAATGCATCACATTAACAACTTTTCAATTAGTTACTTTATTTCACTTTACACATGCCATCGGACCTTAGTCCGGCATTCAACATTAAAGTTAAGAATCACTTTTTCATTTATATGCATATTCACATTTCTCTTCAGAATTCAGTCTGGCATTTAACAATCAATTTTTGTTTCACATATTTCGTCAAATTAACATAAAAGGAGCACTTCTGTTATTATTCATGCATTTATCAAACTCCTCGGACATTCAATATCTGGAATCATAACAATCACATTTCATTTCAATAGCAATTCAAAGTAGAAATTTAAAACATAATAAACAGTGAATGAGACCATCTAGGTCGACTCACAGTACGCTCCAGATTAGCATTAGCTTCCAAGTTCTGGAAACGTCTAAATGCAGACGTTTATTCTGCACATCCAAATTATGCAATATACACATTGCACACATACATTAATAACTTTGCACAATTATAAGCATTTATTTATCCATAAATGTGTATATGGACTATGTACAATGCATGCTCAATGACAATCCCGAGTATATTATCCAATTTCACATCTTATGCTCATTTTCATTTTATAATTTGATCGCGGCTCTGTCGTTCGATCCTAAAATCGACCTTGAAAATCGGTCAAATAAAATTTCAAGATTGTAGTATTAGCTGAACCTCGGGTCGTCTTTCTTAATCGGAACCTAGTGAAATGGACCTAAGCTAGCCTATATGTCATAAAGCACAAGCGAAATTAGCAAGGAAAAGGGGGGGTTTGATTACGAAAACATTAATGAACTAAAAAGCATTGCAAAAAGTATTTTTGGGTTTTTGGAAATAGAAAATAAAAAGATTAAAACAAAAGATGAAATCCTCTTGAAAATGAGCT